>RJWT010000735.1:0-59003 GCA_004365215.1 Cuniculus paca | reverse complement strand
ATCAACTGCTGTACATGGCTAGCATACAGTAGATACTGCCATTAACATTCGAAAAGGTGTACAGACTATCCTAATAAAGATTCTGTGATAAATTCTCACTACTTTTTCCTTCTGTCAGGTATGTATACCATTAGCGATAGTCTTGAGACGATTTTAAATGTTCATTGTTCAAGAAAATGCCCTGCTAACTTTATGGGGGCTGCCTAGTGGGAGAAAACTGGGCTTGATGCCATTCTGGATTTGTTCTGCCTGTCAGGAAGCTCTTCTTACACGAAGTTGGGACACAGCCCTTGACTGCTGCCTTTCTGATTTCAATCTGACCTCCCTGGGTTCAAGAAACAAGCCTCAAATGCTACAGGTCTGCATACTGAATTCTCTGAGGTATGTAGTTGACCCAAACGGTCTGAAAAAGAGATCCTTATTTCCTGTTTGTCTAAGAAATTTCCAAAGAAAGAGAAACCAAATAAAAGCTGAGTGAGCTTCTACTTAGCATGGTGCTGGGCTATCTGGTGTACTCTGTATTCATCTTTTGATTTTAGTGAGGGAATAGAATGAATAGGAAAGGATAGCATGAAAAATATGAAATCATTTCCAAGGCGTGGCTTTAATAGCACCTAAACATGACTGCAGGAAAGTATTTTTTAAAATATTGTAAAACTGATGCAGGCAAAATCTCCATTTGCTTAGTATCTGAAGAGAATTTTGTCACCACTAGTGTTCTGTGTTGAATAGATAAAAGGACTTGGATGAGACTGTGGACACAAGGGACCCTTCCCAGTCTTTCATTTCTCACAAAGCTATAATGCACTGGCCAGGGATCCAATGTGCTTCTTACTGAACCTTCTGTTTTCAGTGAGAATTACTGAATAGTCCCCCAGATACTGATTTTCATCTTCTCATAAGATACATTTTAGTTACATTAGCACATGCTTATTCAGTGCCCCACTTTCGAATTATGAATGAAAAATCCAGTCATAGTTAGTGGAACAACACAGGCAGGAAAAACCAGCCCAAATTCTTCCTTTCTTTTTGGGTTGTTATAAAAATGCAGGAGCTTGAATATATATCTTAGTGTATTAGATCTACAATAGATTACTCATTTTGCCTCAAAATTCATGATGGGATAAATTAATTTTACAAATTTGTCTTTCTCTTGCTGTATACACATCTATATACTGGGCGGAAGGCACACGAAGTAAAAGACCTAATAAAATCTCAGCATCAGATCAATCAGCATGATTTTTTTGTATTATTGGTTCCCTATTTTAAAAGGATTCATTCATTTATTTTTTAAATTCATTCAATGAACATTTGTTAAATGCCTGTCAAGTACCCCACCTCATATGTGACATACCCTTGTTTAACAGACACTTATATCCTGAACATTTCTATTCCCAGTACCTGAGGAAGGATCCTTGAGTCTTTCCGAAAAAGATATACCACAGATATACCCCTGGATTCTCCTATCACAGAGGCAGGAAGCAGGCTACGTTCACTTCCCCCAGATTAGAAATCACACACTTTTTCTGCAATTGTCCTGATAAAGAACAAGTGTGAGGTATTGAAGAACCAAGTCCATCTTCTGAGATAATGGTGCTGAATCATTTGAATTACTTTGCTTCCACTACGTCCTCTCACTGTTTTCTATTTGTTACAACAGATTAATGTAAAAGAATGCAAGAATGAAAATCCAGCATCTAAAAGCAATTAAGCAATACACTAAAATGACCTGAGTCGATGCCAAGTATATATATATATATATAATTATTGATGCTCATCAGCATCAGTTCTATGATTTTTATAATTTCTTTATCCAGAGAAACTGAAAATTAGAGAAAGCATTACATTTATGTAACAGAACCAGTAAACTTACTTGCAAACTTTGTGAAAGGCCTATTAACATTTTTTCACTTTTTAATGAAAATATGTAAAACATTGTAGTCAAACAAATTAATTTGAAAATTGAGATATTAGAAAAGAGATGTTAGACTAGTAGTATGAAATAGTCTAGAGAGACTTAAGATATTCCAGATATTTCAATATTAAGATGATTCCAGTTTATTCTATTTTATCATTTCACACTCATTTACTTTTGATATAATCACTCATGGCTTTGCAGTACATTGCTAAAAATATTTCAGAAAGATAACTGCCTCCAGCAATATGTTGGACCAGGTGTTGTTCTGCAGGACTCATCTGCTGTGGAAAGGACCCTAGTTAGAGCATGGTATTTGATGATAATAAAAACCTAAACCATGAGCTGTCCAGATCTGAGACTAGTAGGCAGATGACGGAGCAGAGGGAAGGGCTGCCCGGAAGGTTATGTCTCATGCTGTGACACAGTAAACTGAATATGGAGCCTTGGACCAACAGCAAAATGAACAAGTTAGGCCTGAGATTTTCAAAGGGGAGTATGTTCATAGGTTGATGGGGACCTCTGGTTCACAATAGAAATACATGCAAATACTCTCATGGAAAGCATCCCCTTGGATCCTCAAAAAAGAACATTCAAAAATGCACAAAGATCACCAAACACAAAGGAAGGCAAGCTCTCTAAGGGTCAGAGGTCATGATGAAGAACAGACTTTCCCCTCGAGCATGATACATAGCAAAAATGTCAGATGCAGAATATGTATGAATTATGTAGACAAGAGGACTATAGGTTTGAATCCAACCTGGGTAACTCAGTAATTTAGTGAGAACCTGTCTCAAAATAAATAAAATATAATAAAATTTTTAAAAGGATGGGCTCAATTCCCAGTATTGAAAAGTGAAAGAAGAAACACTATCTTACTACCAAGAAAGAAAGATGGGATTATGAGCAATGACCATAGAGACTGTAAAAGTCTAAAATGAAAAATAAAACTGGAATAGAAAAGGTAAAAGTGCAAGTTGGGTATAGGTAGAATTAATGACAAGGAGATCTGAAGAAAATATCAGCATAGAAATACACAAAGATGGAAAAGAACAAAGAAGAGTTTGAAAATGTAAAATGAATGGAAAAGTTCTAGCACATATCTAATGAGTATCTCAGGAAGTGAGAATAGAGTAGGGGAAAATATATATTTCAAAGAGTAGTACTTGAGAACTTTCCAGAACTGATGAAAATACATGAATCTACACATAGCAACCCAATGAGAAGACATAAGAATTTTCATACACAGATCCATAATAGCAAAATTCTTAAACATCAGTGTCAAAGAGGGGATGAAAAATCTGGAAATGAAATTTTGAGCATAATATGAGTTATTTGTTAGTCATGGTGACACTGCTTTTCTTTCAACTATTGGAATAGTTTTCCAAACATGCTGAAAAAATTCTATTTCTTGATAGACCTGCTACAGTCACTTTGTCTTTTGACATGAGTTCCTGTGTATTTACTATAATTGACTGTAGGTAATAGCTTTTTTGGTACATAAGTTATTATTCCCATTAAGGGATGTAAGTTATTATCCCCATTAATCAGACTTATAATTTAATTTTCACTCCCAATTCAATTTTAAAATGATTAGCTTATTTCATACCAAAATTATTCAGTTCAGGTATTCAGAATGGTGCTTTTCAATTCTAGTTTCAACTTAGAATTACTCAAGGAACTTTTATAAAAGACCAGTTCCTGTGTCCTTTCTTTAGAAATTTAATTGGTTATTATGTGGGTGCATAACCAGCATTCTAAAAAACAATAAAATAAAATAAACCAAACATAATATTCTGACAAGATGCATCGTAACCACACGGACACTCCTGTGATGTGGAGTTGTTTACCAGATATTTTCTCCTGAGTTGGAAGGTAGAGCACAAGTGTCAATGGTCACGTGTGGTAGATGCAGGTTTCCTGAGGGTAGAGGGAAGAGGCTAAGAATTCTCTCAGTGGTGAAATGAAGGCCATTCTGGTTGTGGAGGGTTTCCTGTTCTTACTACTGGACAGACTTACTTCATGTTTTCCTCCGCTTTCTGAAATTGAGGTCAAGAGACACACGAAGTCTCTGTTTCTTTTCTCTCTGGATCACTTTATTCATAATAGGGGTTCCCAACTTGGACCACTGACTGATACCAGCCGTGACCAGTTAGGAAGAGAGGGCATGGCAGGACGTGAGCAGAGAGTGAGCTAGTGAAACTTCATTTATATTTGAAGTTTACATTTATAAACTTCATTTATATTTCCTCATCACTTGAATTACCACTTGAGCTCAGCCTCCTGTCAGGTCAGAGCTTTATTACACTCTCATGGGACCTAGAACTCTACTGTGAGGGAGGTAGGTTGCCTGCCCCTTATAAAGTTTTAATACTGAACCCATGCCTAGCCCCTTACTCTGCACACCAGTAGAAAAATGGCCTTTCATAAAACCAGTTCCTGGTGCCAAAAGTTTGGGGACCATTGGTTTACAGGACCCTCCTTGGGGCACACTGGCCGCCTATTCGTGAGCCTTAGAGCAGGGGCAGGAACTCTCCAGGCCAGCTACTGAGGGGTGCAGTGTTTGCCAAATGATCTACTTTTGCCTCTGTCCTTATTGATTTGTATGTGGAATTTCTTAGGAAGCTATGTTGAGAGAAACAGCTCTTACATCTGGCCTCAGTTTTTCTTATGCTGCTTTCTCTCTCCAAATTTCATTATTCTTTCTGGCTAACTGCTATCTTCACTTTTTTTTTAAAAAGTAGCAATGTTATACTGCATTGACTTTCTGTGAAATGAGGTATGCAAGTAGGTAGTTGTTATGAACTGGACCTTCACTGTGGGGAAACCTTAACCTCTCCCTAACCTGTGGGAAATGAGTCTTAGGAAATACGGCCTTTGGACGGTAAATTTAGATGAGATCAAAAAAGTACAGCTGAGTGATAAAGTTAGTGACTTTGAGAAAGGAAGACTGCAGCTTGTTCTCTCTGCCATGTGAGGAATCATCGAGAAGATGGCTGTTTACAAAGTAGGAAGAATGCTTTCACAAGGCACTGCATCTGATACAGCCTCGTCTTCTTGGTCTTCTCAGCCTCCAGAATTTTGTGAAGAAAACACCTGTGTTTAAGGCATTCAGGCTATTGCATTCTTGTTACAGTGGTTTGAGATGATTAAGACTTAAGCTATGCAGTCCTTTTCCAGAAACTGGTTCATGTTACCCTGACAAAGTTCCTATGACGAGATCAGTTTCACCAAATTACCTGAGGCAGCTATAATCCCTGCTACGGAACACAGGGATAGCAGTGTGATATGGGAGAAAATACTGTGCAAATGCAGGAAAACAAACAAACAAACAAACATACAAAAACCTTAAAAATTCTATATATTATTTTTAGAAATATGAATGAATCTGTTTTACTTATAAAAAAATCAAGAAAATTTTTTGAAAATTAAAATACAATTGCTAAAATAACAAAGTTGACAGACTACCAGATATCAAAATAGAATTAAAAACTAAGTTGCTAGTTTAGAAGCTCCAGCAAAGCTATTTTTAATAATCCAAAAGAAAACTAAATAAAAAAATCAAAAATAATAGAAAGATGAGAGGGAGAGAGAGAGGGAAAAAGGGAGGGAGGGAAGAAGGGAGGAGGGAGAGGGGGAAAAGTTTAGATTGGAGAGAGCAGGTCCCAGAGGTTTGGAGTTGACTCAAAGTCCTAAGAGATGAGAACAAGCAGAAAAGCATGAGGGGAGATGGGATGTAACAAAGGAAGATAAACAATGGAAGAAAATGTCTTATACTAAAGAAAATAGATTTTTCATGTTGGAAGAAATCCAAAGAAAAGTGATGTAGATGAAAACACACTCATACTACTGAAATTTCTGAAAAGATAATTTTAAAAACAAGTAGAGAGGAAAAAGTGTTGTCATCAATAAAGGAGAGAGAATGAGATTAATAGATTCCCTACCAGCAATGGCGAACACTGAAGCTCAAAGGAGCAATGACAGAAACAAACCAACAAATACTCACTGAGGTGAATTTTAAATTCCAGGCCTAAATTATTTTAAGTAGCATTTTCAGTCATACAGCCACCTTCACACAATCCACAAAAACGTTACTCAATAAAGCTTTAAAACTAAACAAAGAAAAAGAAGAAAATACATCATGAACCACAGGCACAGCAACTCAACATGACTTGAGAAGAAAGCTCAAAAGAAATTATATGGACAAAGCACTTGGACCTTTGTGATTGACGAGTTGTCCTTTGAGTGTCCAGAGACTAGTATTTTGCCATTATATTTCTTTCTTTATAAATTCAATAGTAGAACTTGGTTCTGTAGTAAATATTAATAAGAGTATAATTCTGTTACTGCCTTATAAATGCAGCTTGAAAGCTTTGAATTAACCTATAGAGTAAACATGGAAAACATAATCACAGTCACAGAACACAATAGCAGATGAAGGGCAGTAAGGAGGTATGGTGTAAACTCATTAGATTGCACAGTTCCCAAATGAGCAAGTCAACAGTTCTAAAGTGCAAAGGAAAAGAGAGAGAGAGAGAAAAAAGCTAATGTAACTTAAATTTTAATGGGGAACTCAAAAGCACTACAACACAGAAGCTTTTGTGTTTTTTCCTGTGGAAAGAATTGGGAGATGCAATGAGATATGGCCTGACTTTTAATTTTTGATACTTGTATATTATTTGATTTTAAAAATTATATTAAAGACATCAATAAAGACTTACTTAAATAAAGTGAAACAGAATCATATTAGAATACTATTTAGCCTTTGGAAAGAATGAGATATACTTGTATATAATTTTGTCAAAAGTTGTCCATAATTTTAAGTTTAATGTATATAACAAAATTTACAAAATAATATAGTATCATTTCCATTAAGATGAAAAGAATCTTTAAGGGTCTGTATGCATGCTTATATTCTTACGTGAAAATGTCAAGAAAGACAAACTGAGGGTGCTGGGGACGAAGGAGTCTTTCAGTATTTTAAAACTTCTGAATTGTCTTAATGTTAAGATATAATATGTAAATATTACTTTTAAAATAAATTTTATACTTTTTAAATTATAAAGGTAATAGGTGTGGTAACAAGTCAAAATAATCCCACTAAGTACATAGATTATAGTGTTAATTTCTTTCATTTAAAACTCTGAATGATTATATTATTAAAATATAAACTTCTGTTTTGATATCAAACAGTGGCAATACTGCTTGTTAAATACACTCCATTTTCCGTGGAATGGAAATGCTCTTATTATCATATAGTAACTTCCCAATGGAGTTTTATATGTTTCTTGGCTTTATTCAATTCCACTGTTCTGTTTGCTTTTACTTGTGCAAATAACATTGTTTTTATTACATTAGCTTTAAAATAAATTCCAGTATCCTGTACTACCTGCACCACATCACTGCTTTTCCTCCCTCATACTTTCTTGGGAATTCTTGTATTTATTTTTCTATATGAACTTTCAAGTCATACAGTCCAGCACAAAAATAAATCTTTTGAAATCATTTGCATTGTATAAAACAGGCATCATTATTATAACAAAATATTTTAAAATAAAAAAGCTAAGTGATCAGATCAACAGAAGTCAATTACCACCATTGGAAGCACAACACAAAGCCAGTTTCCTACCGATGGCATAACAAACAGAAGCCAAGAGTGACAGAATATCATCTTCACACATAGGACGAAACCCTCTGCGATAGAAAATAAATGTACTTGTAAACTGCCTTACAGACAGACCATAACAAAACATGACGGTCATGAATGTCTGTGTTCCCCGGCCAAGGGTCATCATAAATAAAATGAACAAACTTGAGAGACACTGCTCAGACAGATGTGAGGGGCAAGGCCATGTACTCAAGAAGGAGGGCTGGCTACCCCAAGGTGGGTGGTGTGAAGGTGCAACTTCCAGTCATGCTGGTTTTCATTAACAATGGCCTACTTTTGTCCCTGCAAAACTGATGGCCCAGGTCACCAAGACCTGTGACTTTTGAGAGAAAGAAGTCTCTTCCAGGGAAGTGCTCCCAGCTCTTGGGAAGAGGCTCAACCTGAGGTGTGGATGATTTATGTGCATCACTGGCTTTGGGCAAGGACAGGTGGCTCTCCCACTTTCCAGCCAAAGGATCTCAGACTCTGAGTTTCAATTCCTTTATTTCTGAAATATATACAACATAGTTTGGAGTAGGAATACTGTGAACATTAAGCAATATGTAAAACTTCTCAAACAATGCCCAACACATTGTAGATTTCCAAGAGGTGCTGTGAATTACTGAAAATTAAAAAGTACAACAGAAAGATACAGGCCACAGGAGACAGTATTTAGTGATGGGAATTTGTTTAAAAATCATTTAAATGTGAAATACATACAGGGAGTTATTAAATATTTTTGTATTGTGAAACTCAAAGTTTCCGGCAGGAGAAAGGTTGAGCAGAGGCTGAGGGGCACAAGAATTCAATTAGAAAGGTGGTTGTATGCCAGGTCAATGAATGTGATTTTATGTGATAGCAGTCTTTTTTAGCAGCGGGGGAAAATAATGGGATTCATGTTCTGTACACAAAATGGCAATAGGACAGAAGATATACTTAGAGGTATTTATAGGTAGGGCTGAGTGTTAATATTGTAGGCAGGAAGATTATTTTTAAAGAAGCATTAGACACTTAAAAAAATTGCAATAGGAGAGAGATCATGTGTGCAGGAAAAGAAACCTGATAAGAAAGATCGTATTTAATACCTACAGAAGTGATACAACTATGAGAATTAAAGAATGCTTTGTAAGGCTCGGTCTTGCTCTCTTGCGTTTCTTCTCTTTCCTGGTAAACTTGAGACTGTTAAAGGCTTAACTTTCGAAGCCTGAGTAACCTTGTCAGCTAGTGGATAATGCCTGTAAGTTTGTAGGATTTAGATGCACCAGGTAGATATGAAAGTGAGTATTCCTCCTTTATCGAATTTGCAGACCTACCACAGTAATAGGTGGAGCATGGCTATTTTTGCTGCAAAGTCAGTGGCCTGATTTCGCAGAAGAGCAGAGGCAACAGGGACAGCTGGGGTGGGCGATGAATTTTAGCTGTTCCACTTCCACTGAAAGGTAAGTAAGTAAATCAGCTTCTTTTGGCAAGTTAACTTAATTAACTTAATTAGTATTCCACTAATGAAATTTACATATTAGTGGAAGAAACAAGTACATACGGGAGAATGATGTGTAGTAAAGAAGAACAAGGGAGTAGCTCTTATTGCCCTACCTATTCTACCTTTAGTTGCCCGTATTTTAGGATTTATTTTTGTCTCCATGAGGGGAAGACAGCATACTTGACCAGGGTGCATATATATTATTGTATTTAAACATGATAAAATATCTCTCCCTAAGAGGGGAACTGGACTTTCAGGCATAATCAAAAATGAATGTGTAAACAGAAAGCCGTCCCAGTTACAGCCGATACAGATACGTCTCAGAGATCCTATTTTTCCTCATCAAAGGTAATATCCTTTAAGACCTGAAGTTAAAAGAGGATTACTAATTTTATTATTTGGGCCATACATACTTAATTATTTCTTTGGCTTTGTCTCCTCCAGACTTAGAGCTGTACGCCCACCCAAGATAAAGCTGCCTGGCATCTATCAAGGACCTTTAGAGAAACCCTCTGTGGAATATCTCTGACTGCCGATCAACAACTACGACCCCTTTCAGCCTGAAGAAGCCAGATCGGTCATCGCCCATTTTTCTCTCATGGCAGTTCGGGATACTTCTTCAGAGGCAGGAATGTTACAGGCAGCTAAGATAGTTAAAATTATTATAGGCAGTCAGACAGGGCCAGGTCCTCCAAGGAGCCAATGCAAAAACCTAGATACCTTGCAACTGTAAAGGAGAGAAGCACCTCCTGCTGTGGGCTGAATCCAGGACAACAGATCAAACAAAAGCACCTTCTTCCTGAGGACTGATATTCTAAATAAGTCTATAAATGCCTAAGAAAGCTAGGAGTCACCTGCCTCGACCCCCTAGGGAAGAGTCACTGTTCCTTAAACATGCTCGCTGGCTACGTGACTCACATCCCCATTTGTCCCGGACTTAATCAATTTTACCTGAGCAATTAACCTTATTGGTTAACCATAGTTCTGTCCCACCTTATGCCCACCTTAGGAATTCCTATTCTTCCCCACCTTGGACCCGTCTACTCTATAAAGTCCCTAAAATGACAGAGTCTTTGGCAACCTGCTCGGGACCCCTTCTGTCTCTCTGACAGCTTTCTTTCTTTTTCCCAATAAATATATTCTGCTCAAAAAAAAAAGAAGAAGAACAAGGGAATAGAGAAGAACTGGCTTTTAATATAAATTGGTCAAGGAAGGCACCTTTGAAAAAGTCTGATGGAAGCACATACTTGCAGAAAGTGAGGAAATAAGTTTTGAGAACATTTCAGAAAAAAATTCTAGGCCTAGAAAACAGAAAGATCAAAAGGGCTGTGGAAGAAGAAAGTTGGTCATTGAAGAATGAACATCAGGGAGATGTGTATGGTTGGACTGGGACCAGAGAGAAAAAAGTAGCAGAAGAGCCAAGGAAGTGACAGAGGCCAGGTACTGGTAGGATGTGCAGGCAGAGAGCAGGGGCTGGTGTCCATCAGCGTCTTCTCCAACTGATCAGAAGGATAAGCAGCTGGCACAAACAGAGCAGAGCCACCATCTGACCGGCCTAAGGATCTCTAGGACTTGAGCAGAGTACAGATTGCAGGGCACATCTGGGAGATGAGGTCATTCCAATTGTCACCAGATAAACAAGGATCTAGTTGAACAAAGAAGAAGGCCTAACTAGGCAAGCAGGTGGGAGTGTAGTGTGATCACATTTTGGATTTATTTAGAGGGTAATGCTGGAAAGATTTAATACTGGATGGACAAGGTGTGATCTTTGGCTTAAAGAATTTTGGCTGATGTTGTAAGAATAAGACATGGTAAATTATGTTCCTACAATTGTTCAAAAACATTTGTCTCTGTCTAGGGTCCTGAGAAATTTATCAGCCTCAGCAACTCCAGGCCTGTTCAACTGCTTGGTCTACACAGAACTCGGTCCAGAGTTGCACTCCATGTTTTGTCAGCTCTGATCTTCTGCTTCTTGTGTCCTTGTTTTCCAGAAGAACGAAAGTGAAAAATTAAGCACCACATCCCTTTATATCTATCACCAGAGCAAGCAGAGGTAAAGCCTCTCAAGGAAAGATATTCTCTTTCCCAAAACAAGCCTGAGGAGACTTGTAGAGTTTCACATTAAAGCAAGGCTAAGCAGCACAAATGAGTAAGCAAAGCTCGAAGCCTTAATCCAAGTAGCTTTAAGAAGCTGTAAAGAGCAACAACTAACAGAGGCCAAGGATTTAGTTCTGGAAGGAAGCAATAAAAAATAAATTCATTGAAGATAATAAATACTGAAAAATGAGTATAAAAATCACGGTTAAGTGTTCTTAACAAATTACTTGGCATTTGAAGAAAAATGGATCCATTTGGCTCAAACCTATCCATGAAGACCAGTCTTCTGAGTGAAGTTTTCACACAAAGCCAACTGTTAGGGGATCAGCCTTGTTTTTTTGTCATATCTTTCTTTTCCAAGCAGTATTTCCACATAAAATGTTGGAAATCACCCTAAGAAAGAGTCAGGCATTCAAACTGCCCTCAGGGTTTGTACCAGAAAGGGAAACTGACAGCTGTTGAACCTCAGTCACCTCTTAGCCCCTTAAAACTCAGTTTAATTTTCACACTGCCAGGCTAGGTTAAGTATAATTATTTTCAATCCTCAGTGGTGGTGGTGGTGATTAAAAGAAGCAGGGTCACTAGGCCTAAATTCAAACATGTTGTCACCAAGGTGGGATTGAACTGTCCTGCAGCAGAGCCTGAGGCCTCTTCTTTCTGATGTCAGCTCTCCTTCCTCCCACCGTATTCTCTATCCTTGACGGTACTTTACGCTCTGATCGCTGTTTATTTTACCACTACTCCTAAACCACTCATGTCGTGGTTTGTTAATGCTTTCTTCAGGAACAGTTTTAGATAAACATTTTATCAATGTCAGAAAAAATTATATCTACTTCACATGACTATTTTCCACAAATCATAGCCATGTCTTCAGACTCTGCTGTATGTGACAAGGATACAGCAAGTACAGTGAGTCCCCAATTTACAAGCACATGAGTTGTGAGTTTTCACAGGTGCGCTGCATAAGATTTACAGGTGCACTGTGTAAGATTCACAGGTGTGCTGTATAAGACTCACTTTGTCAGATTACCATTGAATCTGACTTAGGAACACTCTCCCCAAACAGAACTCGATCATTCAGGGATTTACTGTAATAAACTTAAGTCAGATCTAACTTCGCCAAACCACTGTTGTTGAATGAGATGACTGTGTGTGTGTGCGTGTATGCGTGCATGTACGTGCATGCTTACACTGCATATCACCTACATTCCTCTGTGGGACAGAGCTTAGCAAATCATTGCTCACTGTTAGGTACTTGCCCTTTTCATCCTAATTACTTTTCTCCTTGAATTATTCACTGTTATTCCATCTTTAAGATAAGCAGAGGCTCATGGGTTAGTGGGGGCACCTGAGTAACTGACAAAACTATATTTAATACCTGTTAGGTAAAGAGATTTAGTGAAATGATAAAACAACACAAGTCATAACTGTGTGTGTATCTGTTTGTGTTTTCTTCTTCAAATGAGCCTGTTAGTTTCTCAGGAATAATACTATTAATTAATTAATTAAAATAAATAGCAGTGAAATGCTTATTCTACAGTCAGCATTATGTCACATGCTGTCTTTGAAACTAGGCACTCATACACAACAGTGTTACACATCACTGGAAACCAGTCTGTGAATGGAAGAGACTTTACAGGCTGCAGCAGTTGCTGAATGCTGACCTCACCTTACTGAGCTCGCCCTTCTGGTTCTCCACAGTTATAGATGACTCATTATTCTCTGTGTTAACAAATGGGAGCAAAGAGAAAGATGACCTAAGACACAGCATGATTAAAATACAATTTATATTTGATTTAAAAATGTAGTCTGTAATATAAATAAGTACTATGTCTACACCATAGCAAAAGAGTTCAGAGATCAATTAATTATTGGATTACTTTATCCTACTATTTTAAAACTCTGCAAGCTTTCAGATGTTCAGTTATTGAGGTAATGCACTGCAAATATTTACAAAGTGGCTGATGTTTGCACTTTTTATCTGATAAGAGAGTGTTGAATAGACACTGAGCTAGCATCGCAGAACAGAGAAGACAAACACCTATTTTCATATGCTCTGAACCTAGATGCTACTTTATATTGCATTTTACTAGTTGTGTTTTGCTCATATTTGTTCCAATCTGGGATAGATGAAAACTCCTTGGAATAGAGTGGAGAAGGGAGATGAATCCAAAAAGTTGTAATTTCTTATATCTTTTGTGTTTCCAGCTCACTAATGATTGATGAATTGAAGACAAATAATTCATTAAGGGATTCTGAAATTGTCATTCTTCATTTTAAGTACAGTTCATAAACAACATCTTTTTTCACAGATAGTTTTAAGATTGGGCAAAAGCACTTTACAGGATTATGTTATGTAATATTTGCTATTATAGATACACTTATTTTTACTTGGGTTTATTTCATATGTGTTCCACCAAATGTGTGCACAGTTGTTTCGTGTTTCAGGATAATCTAACAGTGAATTACATTTCCCAGCTTCAGTGCACAATGGCTTTCTCTGACACCCTTTCTATGCTTTTTTTTATTCTCCTGCATTAAAAAAAATTTACTGTACACAGAGTTTTCAAATGTTCAGTAAGAAGCATTATCATTATTTCAGAGCACCTGCTTCTAGCATTTATTCTCAGTCACATTATCTCCATTTAAATTCTCATTTCAGGATGTATAAATTTGTCTCATCTGTGATACAATTTCCTGACAATATCTTCGTATCCTAGGTGTTTGCATATTGACTTTTTCTCTATAGTGCATTCATAATGACACAGGGGAATGAAACTCCCAACCCACTATGTCTGGTACGAGTTCGTGTTCTCTAAAATCGAAGAATGAATTTTAGGAACAACGGAGGTTAAGAGCAGAATATATTTATTGGGAGAAAGAAAGAAAGCTTCTGTCAGAGAGACAGAAGGGGTCCCGAGTGGGTTGCCAAAGACTCTGTCATTTTAGGGACTCTTTATAGAGTAGCTGGGTCCAAGGTGGGGAAGAATGAAAATTCCTAAGGTGGGCATAAGGTGGGACAGAACTATAGTTAACCAATAAGGTTAACTGCTCAGGTAAAATTGATTAAGTCCGGGACAAATGGGGATATGAGTCACGTAGCCAGCGAGCATGTTTAAGGAACAGTGACTCTTTCCCTAAGGGATCGAGACAGGTGACTCTGGTTTTCTTAGGGAGCTAAGGACCTATTTAGAATACCAGTCCTCAGGAAGTAGGTGCATTTGTTTGATCTGTTGTCCCAGGACCGGCCCACAGCAGGAGGTGTTTCTCTCCTTTACAGTTGCAAGGTATCTGGGTTTCTGCATTGGCTCCATGGAGGACCTGGCCCTGTCTGACTGCCTGTAATAATTCTAACTATCTCAGCTTCCTGTAACAATAACACCTATCAAAGTGAATTAAAGTTTAAAGATGGCCTAAAGTTTAATTAAAATAATGTTAATTTATTTCCTTTGAGATTATTAACCAAGATGCAGAAATTGTGTTACCAAATTGGACCATTACTGTACTGCTATACTTTCCTTAGGATTTTTGTAAATTTTTAATGACATATTTTCATCACAATGATATCATTCAGGAATAGTTTGCATCTGTGTGCAGCTTTCAGTGTGGACATAAATTTTCAACTCATTCGGGTAAACACCAAGAAACATGACTGCCAAATTGTTTTCAAACTGTCTGCATCCCCACCAGCAATGAATCAGAGTTCCTGCTGCTCGGCATCCTTATAAATGCTTGGCCCTATCAGACTTTTGGATTTTGGCCATTTTAACAGATACATAGTGGGATCTCATTGTGTATTAATTTGCATTTCCTTAATGACATGAGTTGGTACATCTTTTCATATGTTTCTTTTCAAAGATATGAATTGGTACATCTTTTCAAAGTTTCTAAAACTTTTCCTGTTGAGGTGTCTGTCCAAGTATTTTGCACACTTTAAAAAAAGTTAAATTTTATGAATTCTCATATATTTCACATGATAGTGCTTTACTAGTTACATGTTTTTTAAATATTTTCTCCCAATTTAAGGCTTATCTTTTCATTCTCTTGATGATATCTTTTGAAGAGCAGAACATTTGTTTTAATGAAATCCAGCTTAATGGGACACATTTTCATATTCTTCAACATAAATACCTTACTACCCATTCTTTACTCCTATCTTATGTGCATTCAAAAAATTTCTATAAATCAGGCAGATGTTATTACATGAGGTCAAGCAACAGAAAACAGAAAGCAATGGGAGCCTCAGTGCTCTAGAGTCAAGCACCCAAGGTTCCAATCCTGGCACACATCTTTCCTCTCAATATCTTTTTTTGTTTCTTTTTCCTTTTTCTTTTTGTAGTATTAGGATGTAACCCAGCACCTTCTCACTGAACTATACCTTCGAGCCTTTAATTTTTATTTTGAGACAGAATTGAACTAAATCCCTAAGTTGCCCAGGTAGAACTGAAATTTGCTATCCTCCTGCCTCAGTCTTCCCGTGTTCAGATTTTAGGTGTGTGTCACCATGCTCTGTTCCTTAATATCTTCGTGATGGAATGCACTGCATCCTCCTAAATTTATATACATAAGCATTAATCCCTGAAATGACTACATTTGGAGATAGGACTGTTAAAGTAATTAAGGTTAAACGAGGTCATAATGGTACTGCCCTGATGCAATAGGGTTGGGGTCCTTAATAAAGAGAGGAAGAGATACCAGAGAGCTCTCAGTCTTTCTCTCCATGAATGCACAGAAGAAAGACCATGGGAAGACAATCACCTGCGAGCCAGGTAGAGGGACCTCACTAGAAATCAACCCTAAGAGCACCTTGATCTTGGAGTTCCAGCATCCAGAAGTGTGAGAAGATAAACTTCTGTTGTCTAAGCTACCTAATCTCTGGTATTTCCTTATGGAAGTCCAAGAAGGATAACAAAATCTCCAAAGCTTAGTATTCTACCTTCTGGATATAAAAATAGCATGGATCTCATAAGGACTATTTGGATTAAAAAGAATGATACCTTAAAAATTTAGTATATTATCTAACATAGACATCTCAATAGAAGTTAACTGTATTTTTAGAGTGTATTTATTTGATCGGCAGTCAAGAGGAAAGCTTTCACCTGAAACACGTTATTTCTTAAGGCATCAATAAGATTAGTAAATACTGAGTATAAATAACGAATTCCTAAATGGAAATACTAATGGAAAGACAATGTAGATGCACTTATTCTCTGATAAAAATGTTTGCCATTTTCTAACCATTGAGCTATACATAATAAGCAAAGGAAAACATATTTTAAGTGGGAACATCAGTTAAAATCCAGATGTGGTTTCATGAAACATTTGAATTACTTCTGTTTTCATTTTTTGTCCAAATGCTGGGAATTATACTGAAACCGTCAAAATTTTTCTGAGGGCTTATAGTACTCTTGGTATATTACTTTCTTACTGAATTTACCTAATTAATTGTATAAGGCTACATGAAGCAGGTAGGACTTTGCTTCTGCTTCTCTTTTTACATGTTGGCCCAATTACTACACAAGACTGCTGGAGAAAGCCACAGATTATTAAGTATGGTTTCATTCCCCTCCCAAGGTATTAAGAACTCTCCTTATGTTTTACCAGTTATTTCATTGAAGAACAAGTCGTACTTATTATTTTTTTCCAAATTTTAATTTTTACTAATAACCGTTTGGAGTACGGAATGATTATGAGGAGTTGGTACTACACCTAACACATATTAATTCTTTTTATATTCTCTTCCTCTCCTTGTACTTGTTATTATTAAAAAGAAAACATATTTTCCTCTTTTATAAAAAGAGACTGACTTTAAATTCCATTTATACTTTTATTCTCTGCTAGGTATAAACAGAGTTCTGAGATCTTCTAAATTATTTTCTCAGGCAAATTGGATTTACTTATCCCTTAAAAGAAGGGACTGTTTTTTCCTTTATAACAGTGAATTGATAATTGAACAAGTCCAGTCTTTTTTTTTAATTGAAAGACAGTTTTCAGTATGAATGTGCACATTAGGACCCCATTTTCAAATAAGCAGAGGGCTTAGAAGAGTTGGAGCCAAATTTCTTGGCATTCGTCTTTTACAGCTTAAGATAATTTACTTATGCTCCTCCTGTGGTATTTGGGAAAAGTATGAATCTTTTGATGATTAATTTGCTAACTTCATTTGAGTAAAGTTACTAAGGTACTTTATATATTCAAAATAAAACTCCTGATTTGTACTCTTCCAAATTAATCAGTGTTTCCTCAAGTGTTCTGACCCTCTAATAAGGTAATACCAAAGGTCTCAACATGGAGACTTGCTATTGATACTTTCCTTTTAAAATTTCAAATTTCCCTTCCTTTTATACTGACTTTCAGTTCCTCAAAGGTATGGTCGATTTCACCTTGTAATTTTAATTTTGTACCCATCCATGGCTCCATCTTCACTACCATTACCCCCATCCAAGCATTCATCTCCTAATCAGTCACTCCACTTCTTACTGTCCCCTTCTCCACAACAGTCTTAAGGTCTTATAAAAATATAAATTGAAACATCAGTCTCTTGTTTCATCTGCTATAATTTTCTCATTGCATTTCTTTTTCTTTTTGCTGTGGCCTAAAATGTTCTCCAATAGTTGATCCCTGTCTGTCTCGCCATTATTTCTTCCTATGTGAAGCCCTGCACACCATGTTATGGCCACACCAGCTACTTAGCTTTTCAAACTGCTAAGCTCTTTCCAACATGCTTAAAGTGTGACCTCTTTTGAGACTTCTCTCAGGAAGAGGTAGAGTCAATGTATTGTACTTTTCAATCTGGGTGGGTTGGTGACTGCTCTGAAAAACATGTAAGGGTTATTAGTCTGCTTGGGTTGCTGTAATGAGTACCACAGACTAGATGGCTTGGCAGAAATTAATTTCCTAGCTCTGAAAGCTAGACATAACAAAGATCAAGGTGTTCTTTGGGCTGGTTCTGGTGAATTCTCCTTTGGCTTGTAAATAGCTATCTTCTTGGGTCCTCACATGGTTGTCCCTTGGCCTATTTTCCTTGGTGCTAGTTTCCTCTTTATAAAGACACTAGTCATACTAGATTGGATCTCTCTTACATCATTTTCTTTTACCTGAGTTATCTATTCAAAACCCTTTTTTCAAGTACAGTGACACCTTGAAGCACCTGAGGGTAAGATTTCAGCATATAAATTTGAGGGACATAATTCTCCCCATAATACCTCTGAGGCTAGGTTGTAAAGAAATAGGTACTATCTGTTGTTCACTCTTTCAGCCCTGAGCTGCTTATGAGCTCCTCTGAGGTATCACGTTACCAGAAATCCAAAGTCATTAGAAAGGCCATGAGTGGACGCTAGGATTGATGACCCCTACTCAGCCTAGCTTTTCAGCCAGATGCATGAGTGAAGTCCTAACAAGTGCAGATGATTTCAGTTGTTAGCTCTCCTAATCACCCAGATGTTACAAATCATCCTAACATATGTCTTATACAACGTGGAGCAAAAAAACAAAAACAAAAAAAAAGTCATTCTTGCCACATCCTATCCGAATTCATGACCCACAGAAACCATGAACAAAATAAATTGATTACTACATTTTAGCACTAGAGTTGTGGAAGCTTTTTATGTATCAATAGATAGCCATAGCATCACATCCAGATCTCCACATATGTTCTTTTCTTAGTCTCTGAGATCGTCTTGGTTACTTTTTTCTTGTTGCTGAGACAAACACCTGACACCCAAAGTGAAGCAAGGAAAGGTTTATTTAGCTTACAGTTTCTGAGATTTCAGTCCATCATCAGCTGGCTGCAAGGCAGGGTGGCACAGCACAGGGACAGCACTTCAAGGCAGCAGCCAGAGCAAAAGAGAGAAAACAAGCCTCCTCTCCTCCCTTATATTGTACATGGGCCAACTCCCCCTCCCCCCACCTTTCAGGGCAGGTGTAACACTCACAAAATGTCTTTGCCCTCCTTTGCACAGGATGAAGATATTTACAAAGTAAGAGCCCTGGCTCCCTGCTGAGTCTCTCAGTTAAACTTCTAAACTGCTCAAGTTGACACAATGTATCAACCATAGCAGAGATGCTTCTCCTTATGTTCTTCATTGTCATCTTAGGATCCTATCTTAGACATTATAGAGAGTTCTCCTATAACATCCAGTACAACATTTCCCCTTTGATTATCTTAGGGTTCCCTGTTTTTTAGATCTTACATAAACAACTACCATTATTTAACTGTTTTTAATTATTTATCTAGTTTTTACCCCTCTGATGGTACTGCGGGAAAAAAAATTCTTTTTGACACAGGGTTTCACTATGCAGTTCAGGCTGGCTCCAAACTCATCTGGACTGGCCTTGAATTCACTTCAGTTCTCCTGCATCAGCTTTCCACGTGCTGGGATTACAGGTGTGTGCCACCACATCTGGCAATACTGCTAGATTTTTAAAAGCAGGAATCACCTTTCTTTTGTTCATCAAGCACAGGATGTGACTTACATGTCCATAATAGGGCACTATGGAATATTTGCCAAAAAAAAAAAAAAAGCAGTGACTACAGGTTCCCTATTGTGTTGTTTTGGGGAAAAAAAAAATCACTGAAAGTCAATTGACTGGATTAGCAATGAGGATCAGTTATATTGAAGGAGTACACTGTATTATGGAATACCTGCTGTAGCCAGTTTTAATCCAGGAACCGATGATGCAGGGATATTCAAGGAAACTCAAAAGTATAAATAGATCTAGAGAATAGCATGTGGCAACTCACAAATAATCTACTGTTGGGCAGAGTCTCCCCAGGGCTTTCACAATTTAAGTCAAGATTGATTAAACTTCTGGCTAAAGATCCTGATCACGGTCTGCACTGGACGAGAGGAGCTGAGTGCCCAAGTTCTCTGGTAGATACCAGACTGAGCCTTAAGTCTACAAACACTGAAGATTACATTATTTTTGTAAATTTGTAGTTATACCTGCTAAAAACTGGGGAAGTCAACTCATAGAGAGGACTAGAGTACAAAACCAAGCTAAAGTCCTAGGACTCAGTATCTGCATATATTATAGGTAGCAAGTAGGGCCATCAGACCCTTACAAGAAGAGACAACAGCCATAGTCAAATCCAACTTTGCAATTTCTGGTTGTCACTTTTTTTTTTTTTTTTTTTTGTGGCACTGGGGATTGAACTCACAACCTCACACTTGACAGGCAGGCACTTAGGCCACTGAGCTAGATCCCCAGCCATGTCACTTCTTTTTGGAGTTATATCTGTTTTTTTGGACAAAAGTATTATTATTATTTCTAGGTAATTCCCTGATTCACAAGTCATGCATTGCTTCAACCTGTGATCCACACTTATGCACCTCTGTCCAAATCTGAAAATTATTTTCATGCACATGTATGTGAATGAGTCAGTATGAATGGACGAAGGGGTTAAGAAGAAACAGAAGTAAGAAAAATGTAACTAACATGACAGCTAAAGATATAGAACTAGCTAATTGTTTCCAGATATCTCAGTTTAAATCCAGAGTATGTATGAATATAACAGTGTTGTGTAAGTTTGTTGATCTGATGTACACAGTGTCTCAAGAGGTAATTAGTCATGCACTCAATTCAGGCAATCAAAAATATTTTTAGGATCTTGCAGAGAAATGGAGAACTGTCAAAAATGCAGCGCTGGATGAGAGCATGCCATGCATCTGAAACTTTAAGAAGGCATGGCTAAATAAAGAGAAAAAGTGGAAACATGTAGAACCTGAGAAGGAAAGGATTCTTTTGAGATGTTTCTGAACTTCTGCCAACTCAGACATAAGGCTGCAAAATTTATCTTGAATGAAGCTCAATCTCAGGTTGTTTCAGGTATAGTCAAAAACTGAAGTGAATGTCAAAAATAAAAATTTAAATAATTGCAGTAAGTGACATATTGTCATCAGTCTCCCTCACAATAGTGCCCCTCACTCTGCACATACTTATTCCATCATTCTTTCCACTTTCTGGAGCAGTTCTGGAAGTCCTTTTCTATCAGTGTTTCCAGGCTGCTTCAATGTCCTGAATTGATTCAGAACATTTATAGCAATTTCCATTAAATAAAACCATTACAGTGTGTCCTCATTCACCTTATTCACCAGACCTCACATTGTACAACTTCTGGCTTTTCCTCAAAGTCAAAATGACCACAAAAGGTAAACATTTGGAACTGACTCAAAACATGGAGACAGCCAGGGCAGTGCAACTAAAGACACTTAAAAGAGAGGACTTCCAGAACTGCCTCAGAAAGTGCCAAGAGCAGCGGGGTAAGTGTTTGAAGTGTGTGTGTGTGGGTTTGTGTGTGTGTATATGAGGGTGTTTTGAGGATAATTAATGACAATGTGTCTTTACTGAAATTTAAAAAAATTTTTTCAACATTAACCATGTTTTGTGATCACATTTCACATGTTGGCCTAGCTTTTTCATTTGTAAGCTTGAAAGTTTTGCTATGCTGGTGTCTTAGTTACTTTTCTCTCATTGCTGAGACAAAATACCCAACACTCAAAATTAGGGAAGGGAAGGTTTATTTCTTACAGTTCTTGGAGATTTCAGTCCATACTTAGCTGGTTCCAAGGCAGAGTGGCGTGGCTGATGGGCAGCTGTTCATGGTGGCTACAAGTGGCAAGAGTGAACCATGCAAAAGAGGGAAAAACACACTTCCTTTTTGACCTTACATTGTGTGTCAGCTCCACCCCTGGGCGGGTGCAGAACTCACACTGCCAATCCCAGCACTGGACAACGAATGAATCACAAACACTAGATTCAGTCACTTACATGACTACATGAGGCTTGGGGGGCCACTTAAATACAAACCATAAGAGCTGGCCTTGCTCTTGTCTCAGTTTGTCACATTGGATTGATGAGCACACATTGCATTGCTTTGACTTCTGTTTATGAGGCTGGAGTCTTTTAAGTGTTAGCCCTGTTGCAACTCTAATTGTAGTCTGTGACCTTGACCTCTTGGTAAAAGTCCTAATAATTGGGACTTGTAATTCTTTTTTTAAAATTTTTTGTTTTAAGAGAATAAAACCAAACAAAATAAAACAGAATGAAGCCAATCAAAACAAAACAGTGCAAATGATGCAGGACTTGAAAACAAGATAATAGGAAATCAACAATGGCTGCCCTAATGCCTCATGTTATCTTCAAAATAACTGTCCATACCATCAAACATTAAAATCAAACCAAATAAAACAGAAGAAAACCAATAAAAACAGCGAAAGTGATACAGGACTTTAAAACAAGATAACAGGAAATCAACAACAGCTACTATGATATATTTTGTTACCTTTGAAATAGCTGCTCATGCCATCAGATATGATAAAATCAAATCAAACAAAGTAGAATAAAACAAAATCAAAATAAAACAATGAAAATGATACAGGACTTTAAAATGAAATAGGGAATTCATAATGACTACCACCTTCCCTTGTTAGACGTTTCCTCCCCTTTCACTTTCACAATATCTATTGTACATTTTGGAACCCACTAACTCATTTAGATTTTTATACTAGGAAGACAACATGATGTTCACCTGTGTAAGTCCAAACCATTTGACCCAAGAGCATGATCACAAGTTGTATCTATTTACCTACAAGAGCCTCGTGATTATCCTTCTTTATAGCGGAGTAGCTTTCTATTGTGTAAAAATGCTATATCTTTCTTATTGGTTTTGTGGGTGATGGACAAGCTACCCCTGCTTTTTTTTGATTCCCTGTCAAATGGAGCACTGTTTTCTCTCCTTTGGCTTTCAATTTATGAATTTCCTTTGGAGTTAATGTGCTTCTTGTATACCACATATTGACGCATCTTGTTTCTTGATCCACTCTGCCTGTGTTTCTTTTTATTGGTGAACTAAGGTTATATTCACTAATGATTACAGCCAACATGCACTGGTACATCTCTGCCTTGCATTTTTCCTGCTGTTGGCTCCCTACTTATCCCCTCTGTTTAACTGCCTGCCTCACTCGGCATTCCCACTCTGCTGCTGTTCCTGGGACAAGAGTCATTTTTATCTCTCTCTCTCAAACATCCTTCAATGCTCTTTTGTAGGGTTGATCTGGTGGTCATGAATTCCTTCAACTGTTCTTTGTTATGGGAGTATTTTATTTTTCCATCAATTTTGAAAGATAGTTTTGCCAGGTACATCAACCTGGGTTCAAAGTTGTTTTCTTTCATGACTTGAAACACTTCAAGCTCTTCTTAACTTGATGGTTTGTGTTGAGAAGTCTGTTGTGTTTCTGACTGGTTTTCCTTTATAGGTGATCTGTCTCTTTTCTCTAACAGCCTTTAATATTCTTTTCTTGAGCTAAATTTCTGGGATCTTAATTATTATATGTCTGGGTGCAGATTTCCTTTGGTTATGGCTAGTTGGAGTTCTATATGCCTCACTTATCTGTGTGTGATAAGTGCTTCCCATGCTTGGGAAGTTTTCTACTATTACTTCTGTAAATAGTCTTTTTATGTCATTTGTGTTGACCTCTGATTTTCTCCTGAATTTATCAGTCTTAAATTATTTTTCTTTGTGTAATCTTGCAGCCATCGAATTATTTCCTAATTCCTTGTTATTTTTAAGTGATCTTTCCTTTAGCAATGGCTAGCTGCAATCCTGTCTTTAAGGTCTCAAAGTCTCTCTTCAGTTTCTTTCAAGTAGTTTTACCAGTTTTCAATGGAGTTTTAATTTCCTGGATATCTCTTTGAATCTCTTTCATGCATTGTAGTTCTTTCCTGTATTGTTCATTCAGGGTTTCCATCACTTTCCTATGCTCCTTTGGTTTTTTTTTTTTATCTATGTCTTCTTTAGATATGCTCAGCATTTCTTTCATTATGTTTGTCATTTGTTCTTTTACCTGAAATATTATTTCTGATCTGATTACTTTTACAGGCTTATGAAGTTTCTGTACTTTAGTTGCTATCCTTTCAGAAGTTTCAAGTGTGCAACTTCCAATTTCTCCCATTTCTGTCTCCTAGACTTTTTCTTTGTGGGCTGGAGGTCTGAGATTGTCTTTTTGCTCCTTCATGCTGACATTTTCCTGGGTTCCTCTGGATGACCTGTCTGTGGGGTCCAAGTGCTTCCTATGTTGGCTGCCCATCTGCAGTGTAGGGGTATGGGTCAGGCACCTGAGTTTCTAACCTAGGTTCCCGGGGAGGCAGTGTGGTGTGGGACAGGCTTCTCCAGACAAATGCAGCTATATCGAGGCTTCCCCAATGGCAGCAGGTGTGCAGGAGCTTGGTTGGCTGGTTCTCCCAGCTGCTGCTGGCTACGGGTCCCTCATGGTGGCTGGAGTGCTTGCAGGAGTGTCTTATGTTCAGTTGCTTCTTCTGATGTTTACAGTTCTGTGGTAATGTCCATGTTGCATCCCAGAGATGTGCTGCGTATGGAGCCAATCTTGGCCTCTGGATGTGGGGGCTTGGACTGGTCTTCTGTCAGTGGGGTTCTCCAGAGTCCAGTTGGTGTCTCCATGCTGCTGCTTCAGATGCTTCCACATTACTGGTCTTGCTGACTACTTTGCCCTCCAGAGGTGAGTGTGTGTATCTGTGCACTGGGCTGTTATCCTGGGTCTTGGGTTTCCTGTCAGTGTTACACTCTTCCAGCTGGCACCCTCTCTGGAATGCAGTGGAAGAGGCCTGGATCACAGACTGACTGTCTTCCAGCCAGCCCACTCTCTGGGATGTAAAGGAGGAGCACAGAGCATGGACTCACTTGAAAATGGAACTCATCTGTAAGTCAGAGACTTACTATAGTGCAGGAATTTACATGTATACATCAGGAAAAGAGAAGACTTAGGGAAAATATCAATAATATTTGTAAATATTTAAAGTGTCAAACAGAAGAAAGATGAAGGTTAAACAGAACATCTTTATTTTCATGTGTGGACACAGTCCAGTGCAGTAGGAAGAAAGCAGAGTTTGGATCAGGATTTGTGATCCTCGTCTGACTTTATTACATTCTAAAATTTCATCTGTAAACTGGCAACAATATGTAGCTTATAGAGCTATTCTGGTAATTAAATAAAATGATGGGGGAAAAAAACCTATTTGACATAACGCATAACGCCTATGGACTCATCCTCAAATGTTTATTACTATTTTTAATTTCACTTTGGAAAATATACTTTTACCTCCCCCTCATTCTGTGCAAAAATCTTTATCTAGCCCTTAGAGATATATACCTATTACATCAGTTCATAGGGATGAAAGACTTTAAAGAAAAAAAAAAACATTGTGGTTTTTCAAAAGGTTTTCATGGCACTGATAAATGGGTCTTTTGTCCAATATAGATTTCCTTGATCACTTCAGTGCTCATTATAGAAGTACCTCTGTTCCATTCTCTTTTACAGTTTTGTTCCTACAACAAAGAAAATCAAAGCACCAAAGTTCAATGCAATGCATTGCAACTCTGATCTAACTACACTGAAACAAAGAGTCAGAATCAAGGGTACTGTCTGCACTTGCTCCCTTTGCTCTGTCCAGTGTGTGCTGTGTTATCACTAACACCACCTTTGCTACATCAAAGGGCGCAGAATCCAGTTAACTGGGAACTGTCTCACACCTCATTCTTTGCAGATGGACAGACCTATAACACTACCTTCAGAGACCTTGTCACACAGTCTCAAGAAACATTACAATAGACATCAGTGGTCTATGAAAGATACATTAGCTTCAATAATTTATAAACTTGGAGGAATCAGGTTCTATTGTTTTAAGAGGAAACTTCTCAAAACAAGAAGCTCTATTCTTTAATGGATGTAGGATAATAAGTAAGTTTGCATATTACTTTTTTCCACAGGTGAAGTTCTTTTTCCTGAAGGACAGAACCGACAAAGCAAAGCATCAATAATTAAAATAACCTCTATGACCACCTTTGCAATAATGATAATAGTCTTATATTCAACAGGGAGATAATCATCAAGTTTCACATGAGATTCATGTATGAAGAGGCATTTGGAAGAGAAAGAGGGTCACAGGGCTGGTGTAAATCAAATTTCTAGACACATATAAGCAACAATACTATGTGATGTCAAGATTATCCACACATGCATGATCACCATGAAAAGAAAGGGGAAATGAATGACTGGCTGGGATGATCAGGAAAGGCTTCGCATGGAAGCAGCAATGGAATGCAGTAAGGAATTACTTTCAGAAATAGAATATGGAATGAACTAAGGTATGGAGGGCATGGAAAATGAGAAACGATATGGCCAAAGTAAGAAATAGCAAGTAGTCCCATGCTGTTGCCACACAGGGTCCTCATAGTGGAATTACAGGAGATTAAACCAGAGGATCATGGTGAGAAATTACAGAGGGACTTGGTTGCCTGGTCAAGGAGGTATGACTTTACAGTAGAGATGTAAAAATCAGTCAGAAGCCATTAGTTGCTAAGTAGGAAAAAAGTACAAAGGAGTGCTGCAAGATTAGCACAGGTGGTATAGGTGTTTCAGGTTCACTTTTGGAATAAGGAAGAATCTCTATGTAGATATAAAGAACGAATAGTCATAAGCAAACAGAAAAAGTGGCATTGTACAAAATCGGTTAGAATGAGAAGAGCTAAAAAAAGTAGAGAACATACAGAAAACAAGCGAGAACCAGCAGCTGTTTAGATATACAGACTTCTGATTTGCCTCTGGAATAGCTATGGTAATTTTTCCCTAACTCACTTCTCTCCAAGGGCTCTAATTCAATGGCACACATTTGCTTTGCACATAGCATTCTACATCCCCACAAAAGAGATATGCAGACTGGCTCATTCTGGGCTCAAAGTTAGGCCGAGGTCTCCAAGTTAGGTTCCTCAGACTTCTGAGGACTGTCCATCTGGAGATCACGATGCAGTAGAGAACAGTAAGTCAGGGTGTAGTCTTCAGTATTAATTTAGGAAAAGAAGGTCCTAGAACTTTAAAAGGCATTAAAATGTTTTTTTCGTGTGTGTGTGTGTGTGTGTGTGTGTGTGTGTTTGTGTGTGTTTTGGGACAGGGTCTCGCTTTGCAGTTCGGGCTGGCCTTGAACTCACTTTGTAGCCCAGGCTGGTCTTGAACTCACAAAGATCCTCCTGTCTCAGCCTCCTGAGTGCTGGAATTACAGGCGTGTGCCATCACACCCATAAAAAATACTCTATCTTTTAAAAAAAGACACAAGCATTATTTTTCAACTTTTGGGCTAGAGCAGTTTTGAAATGAACTTCTTTTTGTAGTTTTATTTCTTAATTAATATATCACATGGGTGTCCAATTGTTCTTGAACTTTGCTTGTTTATTTACACACCTGTTTAGATTAACAGAATGTGATGAGGGGTTCTAGTCATCCTGAAATGAATCAGCTGATTAAATAAATTTTATTCTGTATGTTGCTTAGACCAATTAAGTCTCTAAGACAATCACATCAGAATAAATCAACCATATTGTTACATAATTCTTTTTAATAAACAGAGTTATAAATATATGAAAGCAATTTTGAGGATACCATATGCTACAAAGCAGGGAACCTAATTTATTTCATTGATTTGGAGAGACAAACTCACCCATGTGTAATAACTTTTATCTTCCAAAATTTTAATTCTTGTTGCATAATAAGTTTTAAAGTCTCTTGCTTGCTTTATAGATCACAGTCAAAATTAGTTTCAATAGGGCTTGAGAGAGAGAGAAATCCTGTGGGTTTCATATCTGAAACAATGTGCAGGAAGCCATGTTGTAAACTCTGCCACAGCAATATTGAATTCCTTTTTTTTGTTTTGGAAAAGTCAATGTAAGTAGAGATGTGAGTGGCTGTAGGGTGGGAAAATGCACCTTGAATCCTGAAAGGGGAAAATTATGTTGGAATAATCTCCTCCCCACCTCTTCCTCCATACCTTGTTGGCAAATAATAGGTGCTGTGTCAATTCCTAATGAAAATGACATTTTAAAGAAGAACAGAAATTTCAAGGGATCTGAGAAAGCAAGTAAAGCCACCTTTGTTTGACAACTTGGTCTAATTCTACATGAACATTGTTGACTTTTCAGCTTTTTTGTAGATAGGATGAGTGAAGCCTGCAGGGAGAATTAGTCCAAAATAAAATGATGTTCAGAAGCAGTTATTTCCAGCTGTGACAGTGCTGGCCTGGCTGTGAACTTCACCGGCCCAAGCGACAGAGGGCGTCTGTAGCCTCGCATACGCTCAGTCAGGGGCAGTGATGGAGAAAGGTTAGGTCAAAGTCCTTGAGAGCTACTTTGGTTTACTTTCCCTTTGATGTGATTTTAGAGACTGCTGAAAAACAACAAACAGAAATCCATTCTCTACTTTCATTCGCCTTGTATTGCTCAACAAGGAAATTCTGAAGTCATTTGATTCAACAGTCTCCATGATTTCAGGAAAAGATTAAAAGAACATGAGCTGATTTCTTAGTTGGGGATGACACCTCCTGTCATTTAATTTTTCTGTCTGTAGATGAAGTAGTACCACTAATAAGTCCTAATACAAACTAACATAAAAATGAATATTCTAATTTAGTCAGGCAAAAAGTCCCAGACTAAAGCAGAAGAAGTAGCAAAAACTGGCATAAAAGCAAGACACTTAGTGGGTTATGTACTTTTTCTGTTGGTGACATCTAAATCTATCCTGGATCACTGCTAGAAATAACTGGGGTATCACCTAGGTTTTCTCCAATTTCCTTCCCGCTCTAACATAATTAGATGCAGAATAGACAGAAGTAGTGAAAGATCTATACTGCATTTGATTTGGCCCTTAATGTGAAGATTTTACTATGGTAAAATATACTCTTGCTAATTAAAGGTTATTCCTTGCACAAAATTGAGCATACTGCTCTCTTATTTAGTGGGCTTGCAAAGTCAATTCCATGATATCATTAGCCATGACTCTGGACAACTGTCAGCACTCCAAATGAAAGTACAGAATTTGGTTCAAATTGAAAAAAATTCATCACCAACATATTAATCCCAGGAGTCTTGGGTTTAGAATCAAGATTGTTTTATTGATCTCACACAGCTCCAGATCTGGCTATCTGACAGCCTCACAGATGTGACATGTGTCTGAGATAGTAGTTGACAATCTTCAAGACACTTTGCTGAAGCCACGAGGAGGTATAGATTTTTACTGAAAATTACATGAATTGAGATACTTAAGGATTGTATTATTTACTTTCTCATCATTTACTTTCTCAGGACCAATATCTGACATGTTAGCCAGGTAACTTATAGGAGAAGAGTTTGATTTTTGGCTCAGTTTTGGTGGATTCAGTACATGGTTGGCTGGCTCCAAGGCAGAAATGGCATGGTGAAAGAGCATGGCAAAAAAAACCTGTTCCCTTCATGGCAGCTGGGAAACAGAGTGTGAGTAGAAGAGCCAGGGCTGAGAATACACTCTTCCAAGTCATACTTCTAGTGACCTGGCCCCTTCTGATTAGTTCCTAATTCTGAACATGAGACTTTTGGGGGATATTTTAGATCTTAATCCTGGCCACTAAAAGGCTCATGTCCAACTCATTATGCAAAATGCATTCAGTCAATTACTAAGAATTGCCAGTCAGTCGGGCATGGTGGTGCACACCTGTAATTGCAGCCCTCAGGAGGTTGAGGCAGGAAAATAGCCATGAGTTTGAGGCAAGCCTGGACTACATGATGATACTCTACCTCCAAAATAAGAAAAAAAAAAAAGAATTGCCAAAGTCTTAATAGTTCCAGAAATGCTGAGAAGTCCAAATGAAAAATCTCCTTTGAGATTAAATGCAAACTTTTAGCTGTTAGGTCCTGAAAAAAATGAAAAACAAACAAAAAACAAAAAACAAAAACAAACAAAAGTCACCTCCAACATACGATGGCACAGGTTGAACATTTCCAACCCAAAACTGAGGAACAAGAGAATAGAGAGAAATAAAGTCAAATCAAGATGGAAATCCAGCAGGGCAAACATTAAATTCTGCTGCTACATGTCCACCATCTGGGGCAGATCATGGTAAGTAAGATCTGAGCAACAAAGGACTTGGGCATCCCCACCCTATAGACTCGCTGATTGCAGCTCACACAGCCTCTCTTTTGGATTGGCTCTGCTTACTGCCTGGAGCTTTATTCTAGAGATGATCCATGTGCCTGGTATTTTCAACATTCTAGGGTCTCCGGTACACCTTTGGCTTCATTCCCACAGCTTCATACAGTGCCCTTTCATAGGTTTCTGGCAGGAACACTAACTTTATCAAATATTTTTACCTGACATCTCAGGCCTCCTTCTGAAATCTAGGTGGAAGCTTCTGTGACTGCCTAACTTTTACACTATGCATACCTGAAAAATTAACATGCAAATAATGCCAAGATTGGCTGCCACCTTGAGTAGTAGCTGGTCCCCTTTGGACCATGTCTGCAGCAGACAGTGAGTGTATGGATTGGTCTTCTTGTTGAAATGAATCCTGTGAACCAAATCCTCAGGCAGCCCCTCTTGAGCAGGGTACACTGAGGCTGTCTTCTCAAAGCATCTTTCAAAAGATTTTTACCTTTAGCCATTTGTACTCTTGAACCTGAGAAGGTAGAGTCTGGTTAATTCCTGAAGTACCTTGGATTCTTATCTTTCCTACTGTTCTAATGCAAAGTAACTGGCTTCTTTTTAAGGTGAATCTTCTTAGCAATCATGCTCTGCATGGCCCCAACTTTTCAGGTACCTCCTTTCTAGAGAAACTGCAGACTTTGACACATATGCTTTTGCTCCTGATTCTTACTATAGACCTGGCTAAAAGCAGCCAGTAGTACCTATACTACAAACTGAACATTGGGCTGTCTTGAAATTTTCTTCATCATATTAACTAGTATGCTGTCCTTAATCTCACCATCCTGCAAAATGTAGACAAATTTTATGCCAGAGCACAATGTATACTGCCCCTAGTCCAACTGCCAATGGGGAACCTTGTTCCCAAATGAAACCACTTGAGCCTGGCCTTTACTGTTCACATTCATATCAGCATTCTGGTCTTCTAAGCTCTGATGAACACTTTCCATTAAATACTGCTCAAAACTTTCTAGGGCTTCTCTAGACTGTGTCTTCAAATTTTTCCAAATACCTTCTCCAAATCAGTTCCAAAGACTTCTGAAATACATGGTCAGGTATATTCCTAGCAATGACTCCTCACTTGCTTCCAATTTCCTGTATTAGCTACTTTCCTGTCACTGGGCCAAAAAATACCTGACAATCACAACTTAACAGAGGGTTATTTGTCTGTTTAATTAGGCTCAGTCCATGGTCTACTGGCTTCAAGGCAGAAATGGCACAGTCAAAGGGCATATGAAAAGGAAAGCTGTTCACTACAGCATGGCTAGGAAACAAAGAGTGAGGGGAGGAGCTGGGTATGAGAATATCCTTCCAAGTTACGCCCTCACTGATTAACTCCTTCTGGCCAAGTTCCATTTCCAAATATGAAACTTTTGGGAACATTCGAGATCTAAATCATAATAAGAATTTTTGGATGAAGTAAAGGCCTCTTAACAGAGCATAATGAAAAAAATAAAAGAAAGAAAAAATGCTTCTGAACACTGAAGAGATGAGCATCAGTCTTATGGGAATATAATCAGAATATATTTCTGTCAGGAATTTTCTCACATAATTCTGCTGAACATTAGTTTAAAATATCCTGGTACGATGTAGAAACAGATAAAATTAAAGGTTTCTTTACAGACACATGAGTGTACAATGACAAAAGTGTTTCCTTGAGTATGAATATTACAAAAGCATAAGACATCAGATAGACAAATAGACAAGCAAGGTAAGTCTCCTGCTTGGCTGAAGCTGCACCCATTCCTAGCAAACATGTATCTGCCTTTGCCATTGGATCCTTGTTAAGTCACGTATTTTTGATGAACCTGAGTGAAAACTGGGATTCTATAAGACTCAATTTTGCAACTGGCTCACATTTGACAGGGTTAACAAAGTGTTTTTTGAAGTCTAGGCTCCAATGGTATGCAGGAATCCTAGAGACTTACCTTGAAAAAAAATGGTTTCATTCACAATTAAGATATAGCAGTGATTAAAAATTAAAAAACTAATTGGTCTCAGAAATGGCAACCTCAAACATCAAGAATACTTTTATTATGCATTTTCACTTCTCTATATCCATGTGTGTTTATAATTTAATGCAATAATTTCTTATATGAAGGTGTATTAAATATGATAAATATTTGCAACTCATATTTTAGAAAATGACCAAAAGAAAGAAACCAGAAATGTACTCCCAGAGAGTTATGATAGTGTCTAAGTAGTTCTTTTGAATGGTTGTGACAAAGGTAGTTGATTAAATACAACTGCCTGCTGCAAGGAGACGTTAGGTATCTACTTGAAATCACATCATCTGGGTAGTCAACAAAGACTGCCGTGAAGACAGGTCCATCAACCTGTAGATTGGTAAACACAATGTGGCATAGCCATACAATGAAATGCCATGTAATTATAAAAAGGAATGAAGTAGTGACAGGCTACAGCATGGATGAATCTTGACAATATAATGCTATGTGAAAGAAACAAGTTAGTAACAACCATGTACTGTATGGCTCAATCAGGAAATGTGCAGAATAGTTAGATCAATAGCAAAGTAATTTAAGAGCTGCTTAGGGATGGAGAGGGGTAGAGAGGAGATGGAGAGTGATTGCTCAATGAGCAGGAAATTTCTTTTGGTGGTGATGAAAAATTTGAAAATTAGATGGTAGTGATGACTGCACAATTCCTTGAATATACCAAAATTCGCAGAATTATACACTTTGAAAGCGTGAACTTATGGTCTGTGAATTATATCTCAATGAAAGTGTTATAAAAATGACTGAAGCTACTATGCTATTTTAGTTTTTTACCACATCTTTAAATGTCCTTCTTTATGAAGATTAGTAAAACAGTGACTTGACCAAAATTAAAAATAAGTTTCTTGTGAATATAAAGATATGAATTTGTGTTGATTACCTGTCTTTTCTAAGAATTTCATCTTCATAAATAAAATCAGTGACAGGACTTCTCCTTTAGATCATACAGACAAATAGTCTGTGAACTGATGACTGACTTCATAGTGGATCTCTTTTCTGTCAAAAGAAATAAACGTGAAATAAAGGAACTAAAAAAGGCCTTCTCAGAGAAAAGGAGGGAGATACATTTTATCCCTTAGAGGCTTGTATATCTAACTGGCTGTTCCACCAGTCCCAAAAGCCAACTTTTAGACTAAGCTTGTCTTTGATTATCTCAGTGTCTTGGTACAGGTTAGGTAGCCATCAATTCTAGCCTCACTGCACTTGCTGTGCCTTAGATCTCTGTCTTTCCGGTGCTCATCTCTCTCTTCTTGAGCCTCTCTTGCTTCACAGATCTGCTTGAACATGCTTCCTCATCTCTCGTTCCTGGGCTCTGAACTTGGAAGATCTGGTTTCCTGTGAGATTTTTTGCTCTTCTTGGCTGTAGTCCTGTAGTGTGAGGACCATTTTTTCCCTGCTGCTGGGTCTCTGAGTGTAGACTGCTACTCCCAGAGCATGTCTCCCATATTCATGCCCACATGCTATGAACAATGAGATGGCCATATGTTCTCAGGGAGTTTAGGACTCTTGGATATGCAGCCTTGAAGATGCATGTGCAGAAATATCAGCCCTGATTTCAGTTCTCCTAGCATGGTTGGAAAAGTTAAGGAAACAACTGCAGCTGTTGCAATGAAGAAAGTGCCAGCCTGATTCTCACTACCTCTGCTCCTGCAGCACAAAGAGTGACATAGAATCCTTTCAGACTCCCCTTCTTGCTGTTTTGGTTTGAAGTTGTAGATAGGCGTTAACAGGCAGCCAGTTAACTAGAAAAGTTGAATGAATAATGATTCTAGTCTTAGACTACAAAGAAAAAGTAGAGTGAAGAGTCATTCTCTGAAACCCAGATAAATCAGGGTTTGCACTGGATACTAACAAATTGCTTCAAAAAGTGGCTATACTAACTTACACTGTCACTAGCAAGGCATAACAATGCCAACTTGGCTAAGTTCTCTCCAACACATAGATGGATATGGAATAGCAACTATTATTGGGGTTAGACAGGTGTGCAACAGCCATTAAATTTTCTGCTTTCATGCACTGTCTGTACATGTCCTTTGCTTTTTTGTCTTTTTGAATTGGGTCATTTGTCTTTTTGAATTGGGTCATTTTCCTGATGGATTTGAAGTCTTATACAGGAAGCTAATTGTACAATTTTTTCCAATAGAATTACAAAAATGTAAAAAGTCCATCAAAGAGAATGGATAGGCTGTGGCATATTTACATGAGTATATGCTACAGCAATAAATATGAAAGATATTTATTTCAAGAAGGAAAAACCTTGGAAACATAATGGGATAAACAGTTATAGACAGATGTTCATAATATGATTTTATTTACATAAATTTAAATATTACATTAAATTCTCCTAAATATTATAATAAATTCATTTTATATGTATTAAATATGTAACATGCCAGGCACAGGGTCTACAATTTCAAGATAGGTATTACTTTTGGGGTGGGGAAAAAAGGAATTAAATTATGGTGGAAGAAGGAAAGAGAACACCATTAAAGTGCTTTAATTATAACTGTTTTATTTGTTAAATTTGATATAATCTGAACAAAATGATTAAAGGTATAACTGTATTAGGTGATATATAAGCTTTATATCCCTATGGGTAGCATGGTTGACTAGTCCACCATGAGATGGTCAAGAATCACGATTCACAAATTCCAAAATTCTGGAGTAGTTAGTGTTCATAGTCATAGGGAAAGAAGGCAAGGAAGGTAGCAGTACATAGGTGAGTTCTTCCTTCTTGTGTAGTTATCTGAAAGGAGTAATTGGTACACTGAGCTCATCCTAGGACTGTGTGGCTGAAACACTACACAATCAGCCTGTAACAGCAGCCATGACCACCAAATTCTCCTTTTCCATTCATTGATGATAGATGCCCGTGGGTACCCAGATAGCTCTCTGCATGGCCTGCATCAGTTCTTCTGATATCTGTCTGTGCTTGTTTCCCACTGGGACCTCAAGAAATGACAAACTATTAGGCAAAAGAACACTTGTGTACTGGGAAATGGTTCTTCAGTCTGCCTGCAGGGAGATAAACGCAAGTTTAGTAGATGAGAACCTCCATGGTAAGAAATTGGCCCAGATTTTCCAGGCTCGCTCAATGTCCCGGCTCCAGACATACAGAGAGCTAAAAGCGACTTTTATCTGATCTTAAGGTTAGTCTGTGGCAGCTCTTTGGGCAACTGGAAGCTTCAGCGGCCAAGCTCTGCACAAGGTATCCAGCTGCTCCTCCAACCAAGGCTTCCCAACAGAGGAGGATATTGTGAATTCTCAGGAAGCTAATACTCTCTGTAAAAAATTATTGAAGTGAACATATGTGAAGGTGTAATACTTGTCTGTGTTGCTCATATCCTACTTACCTTTGGCCTTTCCTACTTAAAGTCTCAAGATCCCATTAATTTCACTGCAACAATTTCATATGAGAACTCTACTTTTACAGTTGTGTTAACCCCAGAATACCCCTAGGGCCATCATGTACATTCTTTTAATTTTCCTCCAAGTAGATTCTCTACAAAGAAATGTGCTGTTGAGTAAGATACAGCAAAAAACGAGTGACTTGTGATGGTTAAACTTAACTATAATGATGATTGGTTTGACGTTTGCTAGGGGATTAGTAAAGCACACATTGGGGTATGTCTGTTTGGGTCAAGAGGTGCAACTTTGGGAAATATATCTGATCCCTGGACCCTTACTCTTGGTACTGTTCATTTCCTTGTCCTACTTCTGGGATACCAGGAAGTCAGTGGGATTCCTCTGCTAAGCCCTTCTGCTATATTCTTCCTACCTTATAGCCTGCAGAGCATGGACTGAATCCTGTGAAATCATAAGCCAAATAAACTTCTCCTTTAAGTTCTGGGTGTCAGGTATTTGGTCTCAGTAATAGGAAAGTTAACCAATACACAAGTGTACGATAATAGTGTGTCTGGCCCCAATCATGGTAATTGGGTGTCCCTTTCTTTTAAACCTTAAAAATAAATATAAAAATATCAATTTAAATCCAGGCTTTATCAAGTATATTATAGTCCTTTCTGACATATGGTTAAATAGTCTACCCTTAAGGTAAATCTCATTATTCGAGCCTCCTTATATTGGTAGACATTTAGGCTGCTTCTAATTACTTGCTAACTAATTGTGTTGCTTCTAACTGTGCTTGCTATCATAAACAGTGCAAAGAGGATTGAAAAAAGTTATAACAACTCAGACCTTGTGGAGCCTAAAGAAGATCTGGCAGGAAGAGAAAATTGAAGCCCTTATCATGAACCTCACAAGACAGTCAAGTATCCCTAGGCTAACTGAGGAGAAGCTGCAGTCAGTGAGGCACGTGCCCTAATTCTAGGACTGAGCCTTTGTGCCAATGGTATACAGCACTGTGAGGACCACTGAAGGTCCAACTGAACTCTGAATACAACCCCAAAGGCTTCTGAGGGGTGCACGAAGCACACTTGGCCCTAATGTTGACTATCCCCTCCTGTAGTGACATTAATGGATCCTCTCTGAAATATGGCACCACTGTGACACTGGAGGCTTGCTATTTCCTGGCTGTGTCTAGGAAGAGTAAGTGACAGAGAGGTGGCCATAAATCTCACTCACAAAAATGGTAGTGCACTTTAGGACTTCTAAACAGGAATCAAACACACACTGGATAAACCCATTTTTCCAGGCACCTGAATAGGCGAGATGTGGGAGCACCTTCCTCTCTTAGTTGATCAAGCCCAATCACAGAAATGTAGACTAGAGCCTCATGAACCCATTTCTAGACTGCCACTCTCACTATCCAGAATTAGTCTAGACAGCCTCCTTTCCCTCCAGGTTTAGTTTCCTGCCCTTGTGAATGCTGCCTGGGATTTAGTTTTTACATTTATATCTCCCCTAGATCTTTGTCTTTGCTCTTGGACCCTCCCTGCTTCGGTAGCTGCTTCTGAGCTGTTTTTCTCTAGGATAATTTTAACGTTGTCCCTCTGACATGCTTTGTGCAGTTAAGTGAGTAGGTTTAGCATCAGACGATATGGATTTCTCAATCACTAGGGTAAATTACATCCCCTATTCATTCATCCAATGTTTTACGGATGCAGTTATGTATCAGGTGCCCTGATAGGTAGGTGCTAGTGACAATACAGGGTATCACCAAGGAGAAAGCGAAGACGAGCACTGAAAATGTACTTAACCTCTCTGGCTTGTTTCCTCATCTATAACACAGGAATAAAATGGGTTATGCTATCTGATAGTTAAGACTGATTGTGTCAACCTGACTGGATTGGATTGGAAGACACCTAAAGGATTGATGGAACATACTTCTGGCATGTCTATGTGGTTATGGAAGCATGACTCTGACTACTGTATCTGGTCCCTTCTCTTTCCTCTCCGGTACTGTTCTCCTCTCTGTTTCCCAGCTGCCATGAATGCGAGGCTTTACCTTTCTCTCTCTCTCTTTTTTTCTTTTAATTTTAAGGAGAATAAAACAAAACAAAACAGAACAGAGTTAAACACAACAAAGCATTTCAGAACAGAACACTGCAAGGAATACAGGTCTTCAAAACATAATGACAGGAGATTAACAATGGCTACCCTAGTGTCTCATTTTCTTCAAAATGGTTGTTCATACATTCACACACAATAAACTCAAACAAAACAAAATAACATAAAACCAGATAAAACAAGAGTGAAAGCATTACAAACCTTCAAATCAGACAACAAGAAATCAACCATGCTACCTTAATGTCCCCTGTTTTCTTCAAAAGAGCTGTTCCTATCTTCTCACATATTGCAATCAAATAATAGAAAACAGACTTAAACCAATGAAATCAAAGAATAAAAGCATTATTGGACTTCAGAACCTTTTCCCCATATTTACTGGGAATTTTGTATCTTATTGAGTCTTTCAGTTTCTTACACTAGGGAGGCGATATGGTGTTTATACATGTGAATTTGATTTATTTCACTTGGGAGTACAGTCTCAAGTCACGTCCATTTACCTACGAAAGCCTCAATGTGATCCTTCTTTATAGCTGAATAGTACTCCATTGTATAAAAGTACCACATCTTTTCTATCCATTGAGAGGCTTTGCTTTGTACACCCTTCCTGCCATGATGTTTCTGCCTTGGAGCCAGGTGATCACAGACTGAACCTCTTTGAAAGATGAGCCCAATTAAACTTCTTCTCCTTTTAAGTGATGGATGTTGGGTATTGTGTCTAGTATCAGGAAAACTAACTAATGCACTATCCCAGAAAACTATATAAGTGACTTCTGCAAAGCTTTTACCCAACTTTGAGAGTGAGAGCTCATTAAAGTTAGCTTGGTATCATCATTTGTGTCTCCTACAGGTCAGCACTCTAATGAGGCATCCTGGTGCCCAATGAGGCCACTTTCTAGGCTGACTCCTCATCCCGATCCAATCTTTGAACAGAATGATAGTAAAAACAACAAAAATGTGTGGAAGAATATGGTGCCAACTGGACAGATTTATTGCTGAGTTGTATAAAATAGGCTAGAAATAGAATATCCCTGAGTCTGAGATTTACACACACACACACACACACACACACACACACACACACACACAGAATAATATGCTATGGGAAATGAATTCATTATAATTATTATCAGAAACTGCCATATTAAATAACAGAAGTATGAACTTCTACTTACTAATCACTGGATTAACTTTTACAAACTAAAGATTGTATGTTCCTGCAAACCTACCAGTAAGAAGAACTAATACATATATCAAAGCACTTGAAGCAATATTTTTTTCCTGAAATAAAAATTATGTGTTGTGGTCAGCATGCTTAAAAACTACTTGGTGCTTACATAATAAAAAACAATTTAGTAAAAGTGAGTTTGTGCTACTTCTCTTACCAAAAGGCTGTGATTTTTTTATGACTTGCTTCATAAACTGTTGATCATTAAATTATTAATGGTAATACCTTGCATGTTCCCTTATGTTTCTCAAATTACTTTGATAAGCTTTGTCTTATATTACCAATATATTTTTAAATTTTCCAACAATAGATCTGGAACATTCAGAGAGTAAATTTTCTGAGAGTAAATTCCCTCTTTATTAAAAAAAAGAAAATTCAATGGAAGTTCAGGAATTAGTGGTTTATCTTCCACCTGCCTCTTCAACCCAAATACAACTTAGTGTAAAAATGAAAGGGCAGGGCTGGAGATACAGCTCAGTGGCAAAGCATTTGTCTAACAGTACCACAAAAGATAAAGAAAAAAAATACAAAAGGAAAAGCAAAATATTCAAGGTTTCGAGGATAGTGTCTTAAACCACAAGAAAAAAATGAGTGATAATTTTAAATTACAAATAGTCAAGAGTATAATTTAGAGTGTCAGAATACAAAAATAAATTTCACTGACTTAAGACATTTCCTTTATGGGAACACTAGTCTAAATTTTGTTTCTCATGAGGGACGAATTTAAATGAGCAAACTTTCTTCTACCGACTTAAGACTGATGCAAGCATTTCCTGGTTTCTAAATCAAACCACCAGCAGGGAGTATGTTGCTTACATAAAGGGCTTGTTTTGATTTTCATTTCACATAATGTTTAGAAGTCAAGTTGAAGCCGAAATGTAGGACCATAGGTGTTCATTACCCCTGGGCCTCAGTGAAGACCAGAATAGCATTTCACTGCTTAGAAAACATTTCAGTTTGAACCTTTTTCCTTCTTTGCCCAAAACAGAAAACATGCAAGTTGTTAACATGATAAGCAGGGTCAATTAAAACTTCTACATGATAAAAACAATAATTCACTGTTTTGTTGCCACCAAAATGCAGGTTTTCTTATTTTATTCTTCTCCATGGTGAAGAATGAGTGCTTTTTTTTTAAAGTCTACTGACTACTATGTTAAAAAATGAAGCATTTTGTGAATGTGAAAGTTGTGTTTTGCTTGTAATTCCCATCAAGTTAAAAACATAACTTGAAATATATAAAGATATATTTTAATTCAAAGCATAAATATACAGTCTAAATATACCATGCAGCATAAGCAAATGAAAAATTAATTCATAATTTGGTGATATTAAAATAAAGCCACTGAATAAGAAAAAAATTATATCTAGCCAAATTGTAGGGTTAAAATAAACTTCATAATCTATCCCAGCAAGTGGAACTATAAATGTATGCTAGTAGAGTGAAGTCGCATTCTTTTTTTTTTTCGACACAGGGTCTTGCTGCATAGTTCAGGCTGGCCCTGAACTCACTATGTAGCACAGGCTGGCCTCAAACTTGTGATGATCCTCCTGCCTCAGCCCTTTGAGTGTCGGGATTATAGGCGTGTGCCACCACACCCAGCAAATTTCATTCTTTTGTTCATTCATTCACCTAGCTATTCAGCAAATATTTACTGAGATATGATACAGGCCAGCATCCACCATTAGCTATGAAAGACACAAAGGAAAATGAAACACAGACCTTACTTATGAAGGCCTTACAGACAAGTGAATGATGACACATTTATTGGCCAAAAATGTAAGTTCAAAAATTAAAAAGAAAAAGGTAGATCCATGCATAGCACAGCAACTTCAATACAACAACAAAAAGATGTAAATATTACAGGCTGTAGTTGAGAAGATATAGGAGGCCTTTAATGCAAATCATAATGGTGCTAAATTCTCATGCCATAGACTATTTTGTGGCTTGTCACACAACATAGCTGAAGGATTTGAATGATATTAAGCTTTATTGAAAACATTTTGTATTCAAGCAAATATATCTCTCTGAATAGAATAAAAATAATTGGAAAGAAAAAAACATTTTCAAGGTTCTTTATAAAGCATACAGGAGAAGAACATAACCAAGAGTTATTGATTATACTAAGTTAAATAAACAGTTTATTCCATTAAATATTTCCTAACAAATGTTTGTTACTTTGAAAAGTTTAGAATAAACTCCCACGGGAGACAGTAGGCTTAAGCGATTAGAAACATCAGAAGTTTGGAAATATATTTGGGGAATAGTGTGTGACATAAACCTAGACTAACAGCATAAAGCTTTCCAGCTCTGGGGAAAATGCTGCAAAATCTGTGTTCTTAGGCTTTTTGCTTGGTAAAGCAAGAAGACTTTCTTAAACACTTCTTTTTGCAAGCATCAAACATCAAACATCACCACTGCTCATTCAGATTCGTTTCCTCTTTTCAATCCTTTATTTCAGAGGCAAAGTAATACACATTTTATTCTTTTATCCATGGTAGCCCCTTTAATTAATTAATTTAGGTTGCTCTAATACTGTACTTCAGTATGATTCCTACTCTTGAAAGTTTTAATTTTTAATAAACAGCAAGCTTGTTTCTCAACCCAAAAATATTCTTAGTGGAAGCAAGCCTACCCTTATTGTAATCTTTTTCAGCTTATGGAAAATATGTTATGAGAAAAATGTAGTCTTATTTCCATTCAGGGATACAGTCTCCTGTTTCAGTAAGCTGCGGTCTAATAATGCTATTATCATGAGGAGAGGCAAAAAGGCTTCTTGTTAAACCAGGCAATGCTAAATGGTGTAATGCCTGGGTTATATTACACCATTACCTTAGTGTCCTCCCTTTAAAATTTATACCTTTATTATTTTAACATTGTTGTTATTCAATCTACTAACTCAAAGTAAGAAATAAATGAGCATCATTCATTTTCTGTTGTCACTCTCGGGGATCATCTTGCTTTAGATATTCCCATCAGGCTTCTTCCTTTCGCTCTGGCTTCAATTCAAGTACCATCTCACATAGGACTTTCATTACCACTTCTTAAAAACTATGCCTCCCCATGCCTGTTCACTCCCATCCGATGCTCTTTCTCATCCTGGATATTTTTCTTAAAGAGCATCCTTTATTGTCTAGAGTCTCTGGTAATGTGCTTACTTGTTATTTCCTGTCTCTCCCACTATAATATTCGTTCATGAAAGCAGGTATCTACTAGTCAAATAAACCAGGGTACCTGGAGAGACAGAAAGTACTTGCAAAAAATATGCAAGAAATCAATGAGTGGTACAGATCACACATTAGAGAATATGCCATGCTCTTTCTTTGACAGCTCCTCACAGAAACCCAGAAGAGCTGGATGAAATTTAAAGGAGAAAATTTTAAGATTAAATTATCTATATACTTCTCTTATTTGTACAACATATCCTCAAAGTGGATTAAAAATTGTACGAAGTGTGCTACAACATACATGACTACCTTACAATATCACTCGAACAACTGTGCATTGAATTGCCTTTGATTATTGTAGTTTTAATCTGTTAATCAGCTGTTATGAGGACCAACCATGTAAATTTTATTTTCATACTGGCTGTGAAATTTCAGTATGCAATTCGTTTTTACCTTCTTTTTTCTAATTTTAAAATGAAAAGAATAAAAACAATGATACAGAATTTCAAAACAAAGTAATAGATTAACAGCAGTTAATGTACTGCGTATCTTCAAAGTAGTTGCTCAAATTACAGATATAGGCATCAAAACAATGATCAATGAAAGCACAAATTGATATTTTTGATGAGCTACTAGCGATTAGCAGTATAATTCTTTAGCTTGTACATATGTATATATATTCTTTTCCTTTCTTTCTTTCCTCCTTTTCCCCATCCAAGCTGTTCTTTCCTTTTGAGAAGTTTCTTCCCTTTCATTCTCAGAATATCTAATGTATACTTTGGATCTTATTTATAATAAATTTTTCTGAATTTGGAACAAGAGAATGTTTTCTCTGTCTGAGAAATTAGTACATTTGTTCAAGAGAATATGAATTTAACCACATTTTCTTTTACTTTTTGGCCAATAGATAAAAAAGTGACAACTTTCATGATAAATTATGGCAACTACGTTAAGCTTCTTGGTTAAGGCATTTGTTTATCCTGTCATAATTCTGTTTCAATTTTTAAGAATTAATGTTACCTTATTTTTCTTGCCAGGGCATCTTCAGTTCTTTTTTGGGAAGGTTGTAAAGAATACTGAATTTACATTGTAATTCTCAATCTTAAATTTAATGTTTGATAGTAAACACTCAACACTAAATTGGCCACAAACATCATTGAGATTGTGGAGAGATAACCCAAGGAATATTTGAGATACCTGCATCACTTTGAGCTTGGTCTCAAAGATACATGAGACAATGAAGTAGAGGCCCAAACAGATGAAAAATAAAATTTGATACAACAACAATAAAGAATGATTTAATTCTAGCCATCAACATGATACTTAGGACGTACTATATCTAAGAATGTGGAAAGAAAATGTAAAGAGAAGAATCCCCATGATTGTGAGTTTCTCAGACTTTCTTTGATGATGTTGATAGTTTAAGGAATACAGGTCTGATATATTGTAAAATGTCCTTTATGTGAGATTTGTCTGATGCTTTCTCATAATTAGACTGAGGTTACATGTTTGGAGGAGAAACACAACAGAGATAATGTGTGGTTTAATCCCATTATATCAAGAATGCAAGCCAGGCACACCTGTGATCCTAGCACTGTAAGAGGCTGAGGCAAAAAGATTCCAAGTTTGAGCCTAGGTTGGGCAAGTTACTGACTTAGTAAAACCCTGTCTCAAAGAATAAAAAGGGCTGGGGATGTACTTCAGTGCAAAGGCCCCGAGTTCAATCCCCAATATGACACACACACAAAAGACTTTATACCATGAACATGGCATCCTGTTGAGCTTAACCTAGATCTTTTGACTGAGGTAGTATCTTAGGTTTCTCCACTTACTTTTCCCCTTTCTGTACAGTACTCTGTGGAAGGAAGTCAGTATGCACAGCCTACGTCTAAGGAGTGAGGAGTTACGCTCTTTCCTTGATGGTACAATATCTACATAAATCATTTGGAATTCTTTTGTATGAATGATTTGCTTATTTTCCTCTATTAGTTTAGTCAGTATTTTGCACTTTGGGTTATAATACAACACTATTTTATGGTTTGCATTGTTCCAGTTTTCACCATTGGAAACTCTTTCAGTTGGCTTCTGTGTCCTGCAGACACTGAATGTTTGGTTTTGATGTATTTGGGGGAAGGGGCGTATTCTGTTTTTGAGCACTTCCTTACTTTCTAGCACTATGAGATGCTTCGGGTTCATGTTCCATGTTTACTGCTCAAGTTGTAGTATCAGGAATTTCTCCAAAGATCCCTGATTTTTATGTTGAAAACAGTATTAGAAACCAAAATTTCTAGGCATGCTTGTTGCTACTATGGTGTGCTTCCTTCTGGGCCCTCTCAGCAGGCAGAGCATGGAAACATGATATAAATATTGCATGTGTGTGTAGTAAGATGTGAATGCCCACACATCTATAAATATTTCTATGTGTAACCATCTATATGTATACTAAGCCAAACATGACTTTATACTGGTGTTTGCGACTCTAATCTATTACCAAATGAATCTTTCTAGCTGCCTGTGTTTGATTATCTGTTCATTCCCATTTCAACAGGAGAAATCTAGTTCCTATTAAATACCATTTGTTTATTTTATCAATGAATTCCAGCATACCTATATAGTAGAGTAAGAATAGTTAACCCATACAACTATCAGAAACACATTTATCGACAGAGTACAGTTCTTATGTATTCTTGCCTTAGTTTTAGAGATTTCTCTCATTTATAATAATACTTAGGTTGACAATCTATTTCTCCTACCTTCAGTGAGGTTTTCCACATATATCTGTAATATAGTTAGATGGTTTTGTCATATTACATATTCCATTTTGTAATACCAATCCTCTTAGTGATTTTTTTTCTAAAAAATTTGTGTGCATGAAGACTGATTCTGTGCTAGAATCATAATGGGCTATAACAAATTTCATAGAATTATATCTACCATTACTGTAACAGAGAAAGTAGTTTCCCTGCCCTACAACAGCTCTTGTGTGTCACTGGTCAAACTCTCCCCTGCCCTGAGCTTTTAGAAACCAGTTTTGCCTTTTCCAAGTGTCATGTAATCAGAATCATAAAGTATACAGTTTTCTAGATTGGCTTCTTTCATTTAGTACTATGTTTTTAACACTCATCCATACATTTCATGGCTTAATAGATTTTTATTAATCTGGGTAATATTCCACTGTAAGCATGTACCATTATTTTATGTTCACTGATTGAAGTTCATACTATTTACTTCCAGTTTAAGGTGATTATAAATAAAGGTTCTAGAAACATTTGTATGCAGGCTCTGGTAGAGAAAGAAGTTTTCAAATCTGTTGAGAACTCAACTGCTGGGTCATACGATAAAATCATATTTAGTTTTATGAGAAGCCGTCAAACTATATTCCAAAGTTGTTATACCATTTTGCATTCCAACAGTAAGGAACAGGAGATTCTGTTGCTGTGGATCCTCAACAACAGTGGATATTATCCTGTTTTTCTTTTTCTTTTAGCATTCTAATAAGTGTGCACTGGAATCTCACAACTGTTTTATTTGAAGATCTCTAAAGATCTCTAATTGATGTGAACATCTTTTTATATGCTAATTTGCCATCTGTATATCTTTTGTGATATGGCTCTGCTCAGATAGTTTGCTGATCTTTAATTTTTTTAATTTTTGAGTTTTAAAAATTCTAGTATAAGCTGGGTGTTCTGTTGCACCACTGTAGTGCCAGCACCCTGGAAGCTGATGTTATGGTTGATACATTGTGTCAACTTGAGAAGTTTAGAAGTTTAACCAAGTAGCTCAGCAGGAAGCAGGGTCCTTACTTCGTAAACATTTTCATCCTGTGCAAGAGGAGGGCCTGGAGATTTTGTGGGTGCTACACCCACCCTGGGGAAGGTGGCCTGTGTAAAATATAAGGGAAGAAAAGAGGCTTGCTTTTTCCCCCTTTTGCTCTTGTTGCTTTGCTGTCTTCTGCAGTTTGAAGTGTTGCCCTGGTGCCATGCCACTGTGCCTTGCAGCTTGCTGATTATGGAGTGAAACCTCTACAAACTGTGAGCAAAATAAACCCTTCCTTCCTTAATTTTGGTTGTTGGATGTTTTGTCTCAGCAACAAGAGAAAAGTAACCAACATGGCCGAGGAGGGAGAATTACTTGTATCCAGAAGATCAAGACCAGCCTAGGGGTAATGCAGTAGAAAGAGAGGAAAGGAGAGACAAGGAACAAAGGAAGAAAAGGAGGGTGGGAGGGACGAAGGAAGGGAAAGGGGAGGGAAGTTGATTGCACACTTTGATACAAGTACATTATCAGAAATGCATATTTTTCCATTTATGGCTTTTATTTTTACACTTTTAAGCTTCTGCTGAGAAGTTTTTGAATTCATTGAGGTCCAAGTTATTAATTTCCTCTCTTGTGGACTGTGTTTTGAATATAAAAATACATCATCATACCCAAGATCATGTAGTTTCTCCTGTTTTGCTTTACAAGTTCTAGGACTTCATGCTGTGTCTATGGTTCATTTTGAGTCAACTTTTATGTGAAATGTGTAAGGTCTGTGTCTAGGGATGTTTGCTGCACAAGGATGCCCAACTGTTTCAGCATCAGGTGTTGGAAAAAGTGGTGCTTTCTCCAATGGATTACTTTTGTTCCTTTTTCAAAGATTAGCTGACTATATGTGATCTATTTCTGGGGTTTCTATTCTGGTTCACTGATTTCTGTGTCTGTCCTTTAAGCAAAACCATGATATCTTTCATATACGATATCTTGCCTAAAAGTCGAGTAGGATAAGTTCTCCATTTCTATTGTTCTTCAGTGCTGTGTTGGATATTCTAGGTCTTTACCTTTTTATATAAATTTTAGAGACAATTAGCCAATATCTACATAATAGTTCTCAGGGATTTTAATTGGTATTACACTGGAAGAAATGACATCCTAATAATAGTGAGTCTTCAAATCCACGAATATACACTACTTTACTCTTGTTTACATTTTGGTTTTCTTTTCCATCAGTGTTTTGTAGTTTTTCACATATCGATTCTTTACTATGTTAGATTTATACTTAAAATACAGTAGTACCTCGGTTCAGGAACTTAATTCTTTCCACAATTCTGGAAAAGATGGCTATGTTTGTGTTTGTGTGGGAAGACAGTTGCAGATGTATTTGTCAACTGATGCAGAGTTTGCAAACAAAAACAAGATATTGTTAAACATTTCTGTTTGCAAACCAAACTGTTGACAAACAAAAGCACTTATAAACCAAAATATCACTGTGTTTCATTATTTTTGAAGCTGTTGTAAAATATATTTTTAAAATTTCAAATTCCAAAGGTTATTTTCTATCATACAGGAAAGAAATAAACTTTGTTTATATTTTGAAACCAGTTGTAATCACTTATTAGTCCCAAGAGTTTTTGCAGCTGTTGTTGACTCTTTGGAATTTTATACCTATAAAATCATGTAATCTGTGAATCAAGACAGTTTTACTTTTCTTTCTTTAATATGAACACCATCTATTTTCTGTTCTAGTCATCAGGGGTAGACTTTTTGATACAATGTTTTGTTGGGAGCCATTGAAGCTGGAAATTGAACACATGTGCAGGGCTGTGGCATGGCCAGGGCATGGCCAACCCGAGAACAAAGAGACACCTCAAAGGGCAAGACAAGGCCACAGCTGAGGACACCTGGCTCCAACCCCAATTAACAAGATAGAGACTGTAGAGGCAGGCACCTCACTCCTGCTATTACCTACCACAAATGTTACTGTGGAGATAAGACAGTTCTTGTAAATTAGCATAGAATACCACTTGGAGAAGTCCTTGAGGTGACTCTCCAGGTCCTGCTCAGATCCCGCCCATTCCTCAGTACCCCATCTCCTTTTTTTGAAGACCTAATAAATATGGGCTACCCAGAGAAGTTCTTTGTCTCAGCCCCCAGAGTCTCAAACTCCGTTAGAGGGCTTTAACTCCCCTGGAGCCCTAAAATCATACCACTTGTCTCATTTATTTAAACCTTCATTGTACACTCATTTGGGAGGTTGGGGATCTTGGTCAGGTCCCCGATAATGTGATAATGTTTATTTTAATCAAACCTATAAACATGTCAATCTTTCATTATCGGGATATGACCTTTTTCTGAGAACTGGCCTGCTGATGGGAGTGAGGTATGATTTTTCTTGCAAAAACCACACTTCCTTTAAGAATTTCAGTGCCAGTTCCTTTACATACTCTCAAAATGAACATATTTGCAAAGCAATCTGGAGGCAGAATATGCCTAGAATTTTTGGAAATCTTTTTGCCTTTTTTTTTTCACTTGCTTTGCCCATACTTAATTTTCCAGCTAGTAGTTAGGATGTCAAATCAGTTAACTGGATTAAGAGATAATTTACTATGTTAAGTCATAGCTTTAATATTTGAACCAATAAACGAATGAAGCAACAATCAGCTATGAGACTCATTTATGTTAATAACTAAGATTTCACACCAAACAAACCAATGTAAACATAATATCTCATTTTATCTTGTAGAAATGTGACTGTCTACATAAACTGAAACACTATGACATTATAAAAGACAGTGTGGATTTAAACTACCACAATACAAGGCTACTTGGGGAAGGAAACTAATGGTTTACAAGAATTACACTGAGCACTTTACAAAGATTTCATTAATTTAAGTAAGCTATAAAGTTCTATGAGGCAAGAAATATACTTTATACTTCCTCATATTCCTCACTATGCTTGCTTTATAATGGGTCAGTTTATCTGAGCTGAACTACATTTCTTTTTTTCTTGTGCACGAAGGTAGGAGGGCTACAAGAGAGGTCACTGTAAGCTTTGGAAGGCAAAAGAAAGGACCTTGCCATTCTGCAGCTTGAACATGCTGTTGGTCTGCTGCACTAGCGTGAAGCAGCAGGAGGCTCTGCAGTTGCCCTCCCTTCCCTTGGATCTTACTATGCCTCTGCTGATTCTTGGGCCTGGTGTCAGTGTTTAACTCCTTGAGGAAGTCCCTGGTTTATTTATTCTGAACATTATCTTTGTAACAAAGGTCAGCATTTTGAAAAGCTGACAGATTCTAGTCCATCCTTTTGGGGTTCTAGTTCACACTTGTCAATCCTAGGTGGCTGGTGATCCCTTTCTGCTGGACTGCCCTAGACCTCAAACTCCAGTACCAGAGACTGGTTAACCAGTCTCCAAACTGCAAACTGACTCAAACAAGTGTCATAGAAATACAGGTTCTTAGAAATGTCTAGAAGCTGCAGCACTGAGCATGCCTGCTGAATACTTCATTTGAATAATTTGACACAGCACTTGGCATGGGGAAAATTCAAATTTTGCTCTTTGGAATTTTTGAAAGTTTTTCTTGAATGTTTGCCATCTGTGGTTGGTTGATTCCATGAATGCAATACCTACACATATGGAAGGTTTACTATACAAGTATGTATATGTGTATTTTTATGGCTTGAATCTAGATGTGCCCCCCAAACCTCTTGTGGTCATAGGTGGAGCTTTTTTGGAGGTGGCCAGATCTAGGGTGTGTGATGCTGACATTAAGTGTGTGATTCTGGGATTAAAGAGTATCATGCTGAGATTAAAGGTGACCCACCCTGGGTGTGGGTAGTACTGCCCAAAGGGCAGGAACCCTGGATTAAATTTAAAGGCAGGCTTGGTTGCTGATGCTCCCTGTTTCTTTGCTGCTGCCTGCTGCTTGCTGCTTGGTAATTGCTACCTTCTCCCTGTCCTCCCATGCCATAGACTGTTTCTGCTCTGCAGTGCCCCTCTGCCATGCCACTCTCTCTTGAAGTCAGCCAACTATGAACTGAACCCTCTACAAATGGTGAGCTAAAATAAACTCTTCCTCCTGTGGGTGTTGGGTATTTTGTCCCAGTCACAAGAAGAGTAACTAAGACATGTGTCTATATATAAATGCCTATTTATCTATGTATCTATCTATCATCTATCTATCTATCTATAATCTATCTATTTCCTACTAGCACTGCTTGCCTGTTTGAACCCTGACCGATACACAGACCAATGAAATTTCTCCCAGAGTCAAGTAAGTGACAGGAATAGTGGTCCAAGGACCATCATTGTTAAGATGTAACTTTCAGTAGCAATGTGTATGAGAACAGAGAGGCACAAAGATAAACCAGGGAAAAGCCTGTTAAAACTTGCAGACACTTTAAGTTTTTAGGGAAATTTCTATCATCTCTTAAATCCACAGAATTCATGAGAAGCCAAAGCTCAGAAAAAATGAAAACCATCACTAAGACTTTATTTGAAAAAACTAAACACTAATTTGAAATGCTATTTATCTAAGCCTTACCTCCTCCAGAATTAAGTAATACCACCAAGTAACTATTCAGGATTCTAAGAGACCTCTGCCTGACTTCTTGAGTGCCTGAATGGCAGTGAGGTTCATTTTTCTCTGTATTTGAGAAATTAATGTAGAATCGTGGAACTTTTAAGTCTAAAGAGAAGTTTAAAGTTCATGTAATATCTCATCATTGTAGGAAAAATTGGCGCTTAATGATGTTGTGACTTGCTTTGGGTCACCTATGTAAAAAGTAAGAAGAGCCAAGACTAAAGTTCAATTTCCTGTTTTCAATCTGGAGTCAAGATATAACTGTTTCTGTGCCTGACCCATCCAGCTCCCTGTAATCAGGACCTGTAAACCTTGAAATAAACCTTTTGGTTGAAATAAGTCCTATCTAACCAGCATGTGTCCCAAGTTTGTCAAATCATATGCATGCAGTTGCAAATTTTCTGGTTCTGAATTTGTGGAGACTCAGAGAGATCTGTAGACTTGATTCTCCTGATTTGTTTACCATGTCTAGAGAAATCTAAAATCATCAGACTGAGCTCATACCAGATACAATAACCAAGAACACTGGGTGTGGTGGTGCATGCCTGTAATCCCAGCACTCTGAGAGACTGAAGCAGGAGCACAGCAAGTTTGAACCCATCCTAGGTAGCTTACTGAGACCAACTCAAAATAAAAATGGACTAGAAAAAAGCTCAGTGTGAAGACCCTCATCACAGTGGGTTAAATAAACATGGATTCAAGAAATTAGAAGTCTTGAGCTAGGTAGGCCAGTATACAGCCAGAGTGATATGGGGGCTAGGGCTTTGCCTATCATTTCTCTCTGTGATGTTATTTATTTATTTATTTATTTATTTATTTATTTATTTATCTCTCTGTATTCTTAACATGTAGGTCTCTCTCCCTGTGTGCTCTCCACATTCATGACATGGCTGTTACATCCCCTAGCCACAAAGCTATACTACAAAGCAGAAGGGCAAAATGTCAAAGATAAAAAGCATACTGGGCAAATTTATTCTAATCTTAAACAAACAGGAGAAATTGAAAGTAGCAATTAATAAATTTTTACTTGTATACCTCTTTTGGCTTATATTTAGATGGCCCCCCAATGCCTCATGTGCTTATAGGTGGGGCTTTTCAGAGGTGGCTGGATTTAGGGTATGTGAATATGGACTAAAGGTATATGATAACTAAATAGGTTTGGTGTAGTTCTGAGTGTGACTAATAGGGAATCTCAACCTGGGCGTGGGTAGCATCAACCAGTAAGTTTGTAGTCTGGAAGAAATATAAGAGAAAGAAGGCAGGCAGGCTGCTTGCTGCCTGCTGCCTCCTGCTTGCCATGCTATGGACTGTTTCTTTGCCGCCATGTCTCTCTGCCATGCCACCCTGCCTTGGAGCCAGATGACTATAGACTGAAATCTGTACAAACTGTGAGATAAAATAAACCTTTTCTCCTTTAACTTGTGAGCATCTATATTGTGTTCCAACAATAAGAGAAGTAACTAAGACAATACTATTGTCCACACCTGTTTTATATCAATTATCTTGAACAAAGAGATTATGAATAGAAGTTAAACAAAGAGATTATGGATAGAAATTAAATCAACTATCTAGAAGTATCTGCCACACACTCCTGTGCCAATATTCACTGATGAAATGTTAACAGTCAATTCTAAATAAGGTTTCAAATTCAAAACTCACTTCTAGAATTTCTGTTCCAATAAAAAAGCTAAAACTCATTAAGCTTAGTCAGTCCCAAAGAACTGAGAAAATGAACTCTGTCTTAGGTAAATACCCATATACCTAGGGTGACACAGTGATGAGATAGTATCCCCAGTTACTAATAATCAACAGTAACCTTGTCTGTAAATCATCCTCCTTTGTTCTCTTCTGTATATTGTCATCATCCTCAGTGTCTGCTTGAGCTTTAAGATCATGCATACTGATCTTTTAAAGCAAAAGAACTGTATGTTAGAAACATGTTTGTGAATGGTGAAACCCTGAAGTAATGTACTATGTAATCTAGTGAATGATGCCTCATCCTCTGCACGAAAGTCTAACTTTGGAGGGGAAATATCGGGATCCTTAGGTAATAATAATAATGTATCTGGAAGATTTTTTTTTCTGAAGGTTAGTAGAACCATGTTCCTTCAGGCTAATGTTTCTAAAGTGGTTATCTTTAACATCTGCATTGAGAATCCTTTACCTACTGCTTAAAATTCAGGCTCCCCCTTAAATTTACAGTATCCATCTCCTAGGCAGGAGTCCAAGAACTTGTATTTTTTGCAAGCTTTTCAGGTCACTGGATACCAAAATTTGAGAACTACTTTATTGGGTTGATATACCAGAGTCATGGACTGAGTGGACAGGCTGGCAGAATTTTCAGTCAAAACAGGTGTGGACCTCACCTCGGAAGCCAAACGCTAGAGGGATAAGAATCATTTTGATTTTTCACAGGAGCTGAGTTCTCTTGGCCAAACAAGTATACAAGACAAGCACAGTCACTTGACTAAAGCCAGGCTTTGCAAATAGAAGCTTCAGGCTATTAATAACTCTGCTGTGTAAACTTCTACTCTAAAAGGATTTTCAGGGTGAAGGAGCTGACTCTACCTAAAGCTCAAGGTCCATATAGGCCCAAAGCTCATGTTCAAATCTACTCCTGCCATCTGGCCCAAACTTCATTTCCATCTGAGCATAACCAGCCCACTCCAGTCTTTCCTACCTGGGCTCTGCCGAGCCTCAACTAATTCTTTGCATTTTCTAAAACATTCTCTGGCCACCATGGCTAACCCCTATGCCAAATGCATTCTCCAACCTATGTTGCCTGAGTTCCCCCATCAGTCATTCTGTCAACTGCTCTACAAACAGGCAGACTTGACACCAAGTTTCCTGTCCCACTCTCCACTTGTCAGGATCCACAGCACATTCTAAGTCACCTTTATCCACCAGAGACATTCACTGTTATTCAGCTGCATTTCTTTATGGTTTGGAAATTTCTTTGATTTACTAATACATCTGCTGTGCCTCCTGTTGGTTTTAAGTAAGAAGCAGAAGAGTGTTCTGTGGCACAGAAGTGAATGCTATTCTGAGAGAGTATGTTAGAAATCTGAAGGGGGTTTCCTGTGCCATTTGAAGCTGAGAAAGGAGGATCCTGTCTTGGGCTTTAGAACCGAAGTACATCTTCTTCCACCCCCAAAGTTCACTAAAATAAAGTTGGGAAACTGATTTTTCCGGCCCTCTCCAGACATAAGAATATTTAACTTTTAAGTATATATCTAAAACAAAATACCTTTCATCTTAGGTATTCGAATGTATGTATTATCTGAATACTTAGATTTATGAAAAGGTTGGCAGATTCAGCTAACAAGGAATCTAGAAATCCTGCGATTTAGAAAACAAAAAGGCAGGTGTCAGAAGCTAACCATGGAAAATATGGTAGGTGTCCAAAGACGTTAAAGGAATAAGGCAAAATACAAAAATATTGTGAGATTTCAGAGAGTACACAGTGAAACAGGCAGAAATTCTAGATCATTAGGCTGATTGAACCCCATGTCACATAAAGATCAGGTACAAAAGGGACTTAGAGAATTTTCTGGATTATAGAATTACAGAGCAGTATATACAGAACTGGAAAGCAGCCAGGACAACCTGAGTCCTCAGAGAACAAGGTTAGCAGGAATTTCTTTTGGAAATCATATCAAACAATTTTAGACCTGAGTGCAGGTGAGAAGAAAAGAAAGAGCAGATATGAGGATAAAAGTCGGCACTTGTCTCTAAAGTAACTCCTGGCTTATCCCTGCTATCCCTGGAGATAAGAACTATGTTGTATTATAACACCTGCAAGGGTCAACACTTGAGAGCATAAGAACCTACTAGTCAGTTTTCTTATATCACCAAAGAAACTTTATTTCATGCCAATACTAGCACACTGCTCACCATGATTCACACGTTACTCAGGATCTTCTAGTATCCCAAAATTCTTGGTAAAAATCTTCAAATATCTCATTAATAGCATTCAAGGTTCACAGCCTTTGCCTACTGAAGCTGCTAATAAAATTTTACTCATCCACTGCAGAAATTTCATTTAACGACTTAGATACTGTACATTTGGTTTCATATCACCTTGATATAAATCCAAGACAACAAATCAAAACCAAAGTTATGGAAGGAATTTGCAGAATTATTTGGTCACCTTCACCATGTCAATTCAGTCTCACTAATATAAATGAGATATAATATGTAGGAAGAGTTTATAACTGCCTAATATTTTCCTTGCTTAGAACCCAGGACTCTAGTTGTTCCTGGGTGACAGTATAACTCCTTTCCTGGACAGCCTTGGGTAGGATATGTAGCTAATCAGTGGAGCTGTGCCCCATGTAAATGGTAACGGTTTGCAAGTGATGCATTTCAACTGAACATAGATCTGCCTATCCTTTAGCATACTGAGAAGAGGTACCATTTCCGATACCTATTCTTGTCTTCTCGACTCTGACTGTGTCTACTTATCTGCATCAAACTCTCCATACAGGTGCAGTGGGAGAGTTTGGAGATGACCTATTGTTACAAGAAAGTTACACTACTTCTAGGTAGGTAAGTCATAGCTGTCAAAATCATGTGAGTTTTGAAAATGTTTAGCATCACTCATAAAATAATCACCTTAATTAACAACAAATAAAAGTCTGCCATGTGGTGATGGAGTTTGAAAAGACGGTAAACTGAACTGTGCTAAGAAAGTGTCCTTAGTACATAAATATTGACAAATTAAACCTACTATTAAAAATGTGAAAATGAATAAGAAAATTAATGCAGATAAGTATTAACATATCAGAATTGTACAAGAGATCAGGAATCTTGATTATAAATTAAAAGTTGCTGACTTGACTAAACTTTTATTTCTGTAGTATTTTTCTCTCAAATAATTTAATCTACACTTTAGAAATAATACTTCTTTCCTATGCTAATTATTCATTTCTCTATTCACATAAATACCAGTATATTATACAGTACAACTACATGGCATACTGTAACAGAAACATGAGTCAGCAACACTGATAAAATACTCTAAAGGGCAGATTGGTGAATGAACATCTAATTTTACTTTGCAGCTATCTATATTACCTTTCAAAAGACAATTAACTATTTCTCTGGCTGCTTAAAATATCCTTTCTGTGTCTCAGTAGAAGACAGTGAGCTCTGACAGAATCAGCTAAAAAGAAAAATAAAAACAGTCTATTTTAGCACAATGCTTTAACTTGGAAATAAAAGCACTGTCCCAAAAGATCCTAATACTAAAGATAAGAAAAGTTTTCTCTTATAAACTCACAGCTCCAAAACAAAAGACCTTCAGGCATTTCACTTTGAAGGAGAGCAATGACATTAAGCAGACAAACTATGGGATTAGAATCAATGCACCACTCAAATTTTCCCCTGTAATGTCACAAGGACCTGTCACTGGTTCTGAATAATAGACTATCAGGGGAGTTATTGAGTGACTTCTTTCACTAGCTCATTCATTAATTAATTCATTCAAGTGCTTATCTAATGTCAACTATGTGGATGGTTTGTGAAGTTATAGACATTGAGGTCCACATTCTGAGTTTATATGCTACACTTGAATTCAATGGAATATACAAAGATGTTAACCCACAATTACAAGATCATATGATAAAAGCTACAATGGAAGTATACACCGGGATATAGAAGTCTGAGGAAAAGCATTTCTTACAGTTTTGAGGGAAAGCTTACCAAATACTGAAAAATCCTTCAGGACTTGAGGTAGTCCCCTTTCTGAGTCATTGGCAATGTAATCAGTGTATTTCATCTCTTTCACAAGGCCTGGCTCATACTTCACCATGTGGAGCTCCAAAAGCATCACTCATTTGAAAATCTAAAGGACAGCTAAGAGTCCATCTGGTCCAAGGTTTTCCAAAGCTGGCTGAGCCCTGGTATCACCTTTTTGCCTTGGCTCCAGGCCATAGGCACTAATGCAGCATGCCCAAAGGTTCTAAAAATCCATGGTCCATCATGTGGGAATCATTTGAATGGTCCACCATTTGAATCCAACCATAGGAATTTTCAGAAAGGAAAGTTTAGAGTAAATTCATACCCATGCAATTCAAATGACTTACCAAATTATATTATAGTCACATCAGCACAGAAATGATGAAATATATGATAAATTAATTTTTAGTTCTAATATTGATAAAAAGTATTTGCAAAACAAACAACATGAGCCATATATAACAGAATTACTCATGAAAGAGTACAAAGTTAAGAACCACAGCACATAATGGGAGAGAAAACTTCAGGGAAACTAAGTTTGGTAGAGACATTGCAATTGAGCTATAAATTAGCTCTATAATTCTTCATATGAAAAAATGTAAAAAGAAACTCTCATTCCTTAAGTAAAAGTACTAGATTTATCAGGAAAATAATTTTATTCTAAGAATATATGCTAAGAAAAAGTTTAGCACGGTGCCATGCCTATTGTAGATGCTTAAACTATTGAGTGAATAAATGAAAATGTGACTATAAGTATGACCAAAACAATGTTTTCAACAGTTATTCCCTACTTTAATCTTTGACAGAAGCTAAGATTATATCAGTAAATAATGGTTTGTTTAGGCATTTGTACAGGAAAGTCTCATAGCATAATCAGGGTCTATAATTTTCAAAGTAGAGATAAAACATCTTCCTGCCTTTTATGTGGTAAGAGATTCAGTAGGAGAGTGTTATTTCGGTGCAGATATGAATATACATGTATAAAGGCAGGTACAGGAAGGAACTGATCCATCTGGATGCCCCTGACACATCACTTTGGTGGCTACAGGAGGCTATGTAGAGGCTGATCATATATAAAGATTGAGCTGCAGCCCACTGAGGATTTCAGACTTTATCTTAATAAGTAAGGTCATTATTTTTGCATAACTAGAATTTCAGGAAAATGTTCTTCAACTTTTAACTGCAGCAGGGATTCTGTTTACTTTTCTGTTACCGTATTTACCTCCAGGGAGTAAGATGCAACTCTCACAGGGCATCATCGTAGTTACATTTTCTTTAAAAATGATATTTGCTTTGAAGAAAAACAGAATTGAAATGCCTTCCGAAGTAGAAGAATGTTATTCATACCATTCATAAAAAATAAAGTAACTTATTTTGCATTTCATTAAACTTCAAAATTCTCAATTTTTCAATAAATAGAAAATATGATCTAGCTCCTATGTAATAAACTTAGTAATTGTAAGGTGCTTTTTAAAGTCACAAACACACTAAATAAACTTTTGCACTCAGAATTACTACCATCTAGTATTTTTTTTATCCAAAATACAACCTGATTTTGACAAACTCTTAGAAGAATGTTTATTTTAATTGTAACAAATAAGCATGCTATGTTATTCAGTTCACATTTTTATTAACTAATATTTATGATTTCTATTTTCAGTTTTCTGTACTGTCTTCTATAAAGTAATTTTTCTCTTATTACTGCATTCTGAGCCAGCCCTAACAACTGGTTAGATTTGTACCTGAGGCAAAATGAATGCGTGACCAGTTTTAGTAGGTAGGAAAATCTTGTCCAGGTGAGGAATATCAGGAGGATCATTCATCATTTATTTCCCTTAAAAAGGAAAATGTGTCAAATAGAGATGTGTGCAGTGGGCACAGAGCCGGACAGAGTTGGCACTCAAAAATTGGCTGAGTAAAACTGAACCAAAGGAAATTTGTCTGAGTTAGAAAAACAATTGTGTTTTTGCAAACAAAATATCTATGCAAAATGCTGATTCCTTTCCTAAAGAGGTTACTTGGTTAAAATTTTCATATAGCTAGGAAGCATCTACAGATGAGATTGTCTACTGGGACATTTTTGCTCCTTAGGAGACATTTGTGGCTGTCACAGTGGGAGTAGGTACTACTGACATCTCCATGAGGAGGCCCTGGATGTTGTTAACCACCCCCACAATGCACAGGAGAGACCTGTGACAAAGGGTTGTCCAGCCTCAAATGACAACAGTGCTGACGCATGGCCTTTCCACCTTTGTGAATGAGAACCCAGGGCTTCATGAGAAGTCTTTACCTCTCTTCTCCCTATGATCATCCTTATTTTGAAATTTACAAAGTCATAAAGATTTGTCAAAAGCACTACCGAAAAAGAAACTTTTAAGAGTCAAACATGAAACAAAAATCCAATTTTCAGGTCAAAATGCATTTCTTGGATGTTAACTTTAAATATATTTTCTAATCTATTTAACTATAAAAGGAATGAAAGCAAACAGTAAACAATTAAAGTTACTGAATTTTTGTTGTATTATATTGAGTTCTTCTAGCATTTGGTAACTTTTAACACTTTATGTTTGTTCTTAATTCATTAACATTAGACACCGTCCATTAACTTCTCACTGTGTGTCTTAGTTACTTTTCTCACATTGCTGAGACAAAATGCCAAAAACCAAAGTTAAAGGGGAAAAATTATTTATCTCACAGTTTGTAGAAGTTTCAGTCCATAATTGGCTGGCTCTGAGGCAGGCTGTTATATGCCAGAGGGGTGACAGACCGTGGCGGCAGAAGATAGCAAAAGCAACAAGCAAGGGAGAAGGAAGAAAAATCTCTTCCTGTCTCTTAACTTTTATCCAGTCTACTGGGATTAGGGTAGTGCCAATCCAATCAGTGGACTGATCCAGCAACC
>RJWT010000734.1:0-59011 GCA_004365215.1 Cuniculus paca | reverse complement strand
ATAATTTTAAATTTGAAAGAATTTATATACAATGTAGTTTCAATGATATAAAATATACACATATTTAAAAAGGTGGTGGACAGTGATATATGTGCACCCATGTTTATAGCAGCACGATTTGTAATAGCCAAATCTTGGAAACAACCCAAATGCCCATCAATTGAGGAATGGATAAAAAAGATGTGGTACTTTTATACAATGGCGTACTATTCAGCTATAAAAAATGATCACCTTGAGGCTTTTCTAGGTAAATGGATGCGACTTGAGACCATACTCATAAGTGAAATAAACCAAACACACATGTGTAAACACTGCATTGTCTCCCTAGTGTAAGAAACTGAAAGACTCAATAAGATACAAAATTCCCAATAAATATGGAAAAAAGGTTCTGAAGTCCAACAGTGCTTTTATTCTTTGATTTGATTGGTTTAAGTCCCTTTCCTACAATTTGATTGCAATATGTGAGAAAATAGGAGCAGCTCTTTTGAAAAATGGGACACTATGGTAGCCATTGCTGGTTTCTTGTTGGCCAACGTGATCACCTGTAGTGCTCTTTTGTTTTATCTGGTTATGTATTGCTTTGTTTTGTTTGAGTTTATTGTCTGTAAATGTATGAACAACGATTTTGAGGAAAACAAGAGACACTGGGGTAACCATAGTTAATCTCCTGTTGTTATGTTTTGAAGACCTGTGTAGCTTTCTGTGTTCTGTTTCGAAATGCTGTATTGTGTTTGACTCTATTCTGTTTTCTTTTTTTTTGTTTGTTCTGTTTTGTTTTGTTCTATTCTCTTAAAAAAAAAGGTGGTGGATTATCATAGATCTTTATATATGTTTTCCAAATTTTTTATTGTATTAATCTGATGAGCAAAAGGAAAATGCTAAAAAAAAAAAAGAAAATTCTAGCAGAGCTACAAAAACTTTTATAATTGATATATTGGCAGTGGTATCAATATATTACAGGTGACATCGTAAGTTTGTATAAATTCTTGGGAAGGAAGCTGTTGGAAAAGAAATATGCAAAATACATCGATAATCATTAAAGTTTTCAAAATATTTAATTCATTAATACTGCTTACAGGAATTTATCCTAGTAAAATAACTAAAGGAGAAAGTTCTTCTGAATAAAGGTATATATTAAAATATCCACAATAGCAGAAAATTGAAAATAAAATTCTATTAAAAGATAATGGTTAGGCTGAAAACAATAAGATATAGTATTTGAGGCAATAAAATAATTTGAGAGCTATAAAAACACTTAAAATGGTTTATATGATTTATTAATAGGTACCTCTCTGTACCAGGTATATATGGTTTGAAGGTAGAAAAAATAAGCCTAGCATGATGATACATGCTTGTAATCCCCTCACTTCGTGAGTCTGAGGCAGGAGGATGGTGAGTTCGAGCCTAGCCTTGGCAATTTAGTGACTTAGTCCAGCCTTGTTTCAAAATAACACAGGGTTGGGGGTATATAGTTTAGTGAGAAGGCCCTGGGCTCAATTCCAGTAGTGTAAAAAGAAAAAAAAAGATGGAAAAAATAAGAGCCCTCTTAGAGGAAAAAACTGAATATTCACTAAGAAAACTAGAAACATTTGGAAAAAAAAATAAAAATGTTTCGGGGAAGCAGGATTAAGGATAATTTTTCTTTAAACTTTCATTTGTTGCTCAGATAGAAGTACAATTTAAGAGCAATCAACAAAGAGCACATTGTAATTCACTAGGATACTATTTTTAAAAAAATGACAAATATATCTAATTGAATATTTTCAATTTTTCTTAGCTTGTAGAATTTTCACTTTTTTTTTTAACTTCAGAGCATTTTCCCCTCCTCATCCTTCTTTTTTTGTTTTTAAACAACTGATTGATCAACAAAATTATTCTAACTACGTAAGCAGCAGATGTAAGAAATATGGTTTATACTATGACAACAGCTTCCTTGAAAATATATAATTTTCAAGGCCTTCATTTATTCATTCATTCACCCAGGCACCCATTCATTCCACAAGCATTTGTCAGGTCACTACCAGGCATTACATGGTAGGCTTTGGTGGGTTCCTGCCCTTGGCGAGTCCCCAAGTTAGCAGGCAGACAGGGCTGTAGCTGCGGTACGATCTGTAGAGTCCACAGGCACGAGAGCCCTCAAGTCAGGCCCAGTGGAATCAGAGAAGTCAGAATTGGCGTTGACACTGGAAAGATAGGTCAGAGTTTTCCAGGTAGACAAGCAGGGAGGGTGCTTTAGTGAGAAGGGCCAGCAAAGGAAGGCAACCCAACAGAAGAGAGGACACCTTTTGGCTTCACGGGAGGTTCATGCAGTGGGCACTCAGAGTTGGGTTTTATGCACAGATAGTGTGGTTAATGACACAGACTGCTCAAATCCCAACCTCCTACCTCGTTGACTAGTTTTATGAATTCTGTGCCCTTCAGGTTCCACATCTGAGAAACAGAAGTGCTAATATATACTTCATATGATTGTTGTGTGGCTTAAATGGGTAAAAGTGTATACACAGTAGACATTTATGAAATTATAAACATATATATAGTAATGAATAGGTATAAGACAGAACAATATTAAGATGTTCACCGAGAAAATAGATGCATTTCATTGGGTTTTCAAACTCCAGTGGCAAGAGCCCTGTTCTTTTGGGAGTTACAGGCTAACACCCTGTGTCTTGCTTCCTCAGGGGACTGACATTCAGGATGGTTTGTCAGCCTCCTTTTACTTTTGACAAGTTAGATGAAATGGAGAGATAACAATATCCCTTTCAGTCTGGTTCACTACAGATATTCTTCATATTGAATAATAAGAAAAGATCTCATATTTCAACTTTCAAAAAACCTAGTATATTTTTAGTGGCATAGATAATTCCAAGACTGCCAGTGTTTTCCAAGGAAGGAAACTATATTTGTTTTGGGCCTATGTTTGTCCAGTTCTGCCTTAAAAACCCAATCTCATCCAAAGCTGGTCAGGATATTAATTACAGTATGGAAAAAGCGCCAGGAATCTACTACCAGAGCATCTCAGTCTGGCCTGAATGTTGAATACTCATAACGTGGCAAATGTAGGTATAATAGTGAAATTTCCATAAAGTACTTTCTAAAACATATATTCTGTAGGCAGGTATGTGTTTCTGGCTATATAGGGATGACTTATTCTTCATTAAATTCCTTAAAAATGAAAAATAGAGTGGTGAAACTGAATAGTACCCCCGGTTTCAACATTATTTTGGTATTGCTAAGTTTAGGCTTAAAAGTCCTGGTCTTACAGCCTCTAGGAAGATGAAGACAATAGAGCTGATATACAGCTTTATAGATTTATCTTTACTCACCCTACAGTGATGTCAAAAATGTTGCTTCCAACAGAGCTGGACACGGCCATGTCCCCTAGCCCCTTCCGGGCTACTATGACACTGGTAATAAGATCGGGGATGGAGGTCCCAGCAGCCAAGATGGTCAGACCCATGATCTCTTCACTAATGCCGATAGTCTCCCCAACCTAAATATCATGACAGGGACAAACATGGGCATTGGAAGCTACAAAACCATCAAAGCACAAACATTTCAATGCAACCCACTTTTAATGAGTTCTTCCTCTGTGCTCTGCTGAATTCTCAGATGATAAAGATTCATAAACCACGATCATAAAGGAATTCATATTTTTATGACATTCAGACCCAAGAAATTAGCAATGTTCATCTGAGGATTAAATAGATCATTTAAAATTAAAAACAAAAAGAGCTGTAGAGGGCTCTTTAGAGTTATAAAAGTCAACCGGCCCTTTGACCAGTCCCTGACAGTGACACCTACCCTGGGCACAGATCTACTCTTTAATTTACCATCAAAGTTTAAAAACTGACTCATTGGCCACATTTTCCTTAATGTTTCCTATTGTCTGAACCTCACTTAAACCCTATTAGCCTCTGCCACTTCCATAGGAAACATCATTTTGGGAGCGTTCAGGTCTGATAATATAAAACTCTCACCAAAACAGCTGCAGATAAACAACAACCAGAAAAGCAGGGAACTTGTTCCAAAGTCTGGGTTTTGTAATTATTAAGAACTTGACCTACTGGTAACAGTTCCATTACAGTTCCATTGTACAATGTCTTTTTTTCTTTTTTTGGTACTGGGAACCAAACTCAGGCAGGTGTTTAGGCTGTTGAGCTAGATCTCTGGCCCTGTACAATGTCTTTGATCCTTGCTTTTTTTATTTACAAAGTGGGGATAATAATACCTACCTTAAAAATGATTGTGGATAATTTGTACAAAATCCCTTTATAAACAGCGTGTCATTATTGAAAAGTGAAGGGGGGGATGCAGCAGTTATGTTTCTTTTTCATTTTTTCTTCTTCAGACTAACGAGTTCTGCTTGGAGGGTTGGTCTTGCCTTACATGAAAGCTTTTCCATTCTTTTGAGTAACTTGTTTACCTTGTTGGAACTTGAGAAAGCTTTATATATTTTCTGGAGTTTAAGAACTGAGGTTCTGAAAATCTTTAAGATAATGTTTTCTCTTTGGTTTCTATCATCCTGCTAAGTGACATCCAGAGGTTTATTTTTTTAAAGGAGGAATTATTTAAAGGTTTTGGGCAGTTATTGAAATAGCATGTAAGGATAATAAAGGAATTAGGGGCTAGAATACATTCATTCCTAAATCTCTTTTATTTGTTGACTTATAAGTTACATCTTGGTTTCTACTAGCCTATAAACACAGGAGATATTTTTATTTTGATGGTCATGTCTGGTCCAGAGCCTGGTGACTTGATGAGGTTAACCCTGTTCTCATGGCACACAGATTCAGAGATCTCATTAGAGAGTAAGCTCTATGCAAGCAGGATCCTTCCCTTGGTAACTGTGATGTCCTTTATTTGAATACCTACTTGCTGAATGAACAAATCAATCTACATACATAGGTGATTTCCCTAACATGGTTTTCACTGATGCTCCTTGAACAAGCTATGTAGAGTTTTGCATCAGCATGCCCTATGTGAGCAAAACATTTTCCTTAATGTCTTATTTTTTTGGTTGAATTCACAAAGAAAGCAAGGCATGGTGGCACACTCCTGTAATCCCAGCACTGAGGAGGCTGAGGCAGGAGGATCATTGCAAGTTCAAGACCAGCTTGGGCTACAAAGTGAGCCCAAGGTCATCCTGAACTACATAGTGAGATCCTGTCTCAAAAAGACAAAAAACAAAAACAAAACAGCAAGAAATGTCAAGGACTGTGAAGATGATGACTAAATGATTGCCACCCTAAGAAAGTTCCAGTTTATTTAACACATTTTTAATAATTTAAGTTCTTACAGGAATCATCTGTATTTGTAGTTTAAATCTCACACACAGAAAAAGGAAGAAATTGAAGAGAAGTGGTACGGTTAAAAATTGATTTGGGACACAGAAGTCCTGGTGTAAATTCTAGCTTGTCTCTCTATTACAAGAGAATCACCTTCCCTGCTCTCAGTTTTCCTCATCTGTAAAATGAGAATAATAATATTCACTCAGAGTTGTCTTGATGATTTCATGTAGTGATACTTATAGAGCAAATAGCACAGTGTCAGACTTAAAGTAACCATTCAATAAATATCAGCTAGTACAACTCAGACACTACTCCTTTTCTTTGCCAAATTATCAGACTAGCAACCAGGGTTCTGGCATTAGGGACAAAAGCTGGTTTACTGGGGTCAGATCACAATGTGGGAAAGCACATGAATAATGAAGAATTTTCATTACGCATTAACCCCTGATGAATCTGTGTGGCTATTGAGACACTGTCACTGAAGGAGAACTAAAACTTGCTTGAAGCACCTGTCATTCAGTTGAGTTTTGAAGAGTGAAAGGAAAAATCGAGGGCACAGAGATAGGACCATGCCCTGATCAAATAGCATCATAGTTATAGCTTAGATCTAGAATATTTCTCAAAGTGTCATGCATTGAAGGCTTGGTCCCAAGCTGGTGATGTTATCAAAGGGTGGTGGGAACCTTTAGGAGATAGGGTCTAGTGGCAGGAAGTGAGGTCAGTGGGATGTACTCTTGAAGGGGATGTTGGGGCCCTGGCATCTCCTCTTTCTCTTTTTGCTCTTGGCCATTATGAGGTGTGCAATTTTGCTCTGCCACATATGCCCTACTCTGAAGTCCTCCTTCACCACAGACCCAAAGTGATGGGACCAAGCAACCATGGATCGAAACCTCTGAAACTGTGAGCCAAAATGAACCTTTCTTTCCTATAAGTTGGTTATCTCAGGTGTTATGCCCCAGTGATAAAGAACAAACAGTTGCATAGATTTTCTATGCTTTCTTCTGAAAGTTTGACAATTTCAGCTTTCATATTTAGAAATATCTAATTGAAGTTAATGTTTGAGAATGATATGAGGTAAAGATCTAAATTAGTTTATTTTGGCATATGAAAATTGAATTATTTCAGCAACATTTCTTGAAGACTGTATCCACATATGTTCTTGGTATATATTTTCTTATTTCAAATTGCTACATCTTACTTATGTTAACAAGCATAAAAAAAGTATAATAATTTAAGGATATATTAAACAAAGGCCATAAGTTGGCAGTTTGGAATTTATGTAGTACATAATAAAGGTTAAAGGTATCAATTTGGAGTTGCAGAGACTCCGCTATTCTGCTATTTACTACCTCTGTGATCTTGGCAATTTTTTTTGGGCAATTTTAAGCTTAACTCCTTTATCTGGAGAGTTTAGATAATAGTAGTACCTTCCTTATAGAATTTGAATCTATGTACAAGGTTAATGATAAGATTATAAAGACAAAGAGATATGAATTGCTCAACATGTAGTACACATTCAATTAATAATGGTTATTGCTGTGATCTCATTCCTCCTATTTTACAATGACCATTACTAAGATCATAAGGTATTATGATTGATTTTTTTTGTTTTTATGATTGATTTTGAGTTTAAATTGCTAAGAATGAAATACATCATTATTTAAACAAATTGAAGCTCTACAAAGACGTCATTTTGTCTCCAGGGCCTTTCCTGAGACCAGTTCTGAAAGGCTGGTGAGATCCATGTTAAACAGCTTGTCCAGGTTAAAGTTTATGCAATCAGTCAGGCAAAGTGATATTTGTCCCATGCTTGGGTTGGCCTGGGTTCAGACTATGGAGGGCAAGAAGCAGTCAGGCTTGCCTTCCTACAGATGGTTTTCCAGTGGCAACACTGATGTGATTCCAGGCTACAGGGAAAGGCCTGGAGAGAAAGAAAAGACCCAGAGACTAAGGAAAGTTCAGTTCTCTAATGTGTAATTTATCTGGGACACATTTAGTATTGTCATGACAGTTTCAGAAAGCAAACACATTGATGAACCACTTGGCAACCAAACTTAGAGGAAAAAACAGTCTAAGTCTTACCTGGTGTGCCCACCAGACCATCAAGTAAGAGAATACTGCGATCCAAGTGATGGAGCCAAAGAATGTGATGGGAAAAAACTTCCTTGATGACTAAAAGACAACCAGAAGAGGTAAGAGTATTAGTGCTGTCAACTGTGATCTGACAGTTCAAAGCTAAAACCGCCCACTGCAACTATTTCTCCTGCATTTCCTGTGTCTTGGTAGGATTAATAATTAAAAGGCTACCCCTGATTGAATGGGGCACTAACATTCTCTCCTGGAAATGTGAAATTGGTAGGAGCTGAATGATCATAATGCTGGTTCCTGAACTGGAAGTTTCTTAAAGAGAACAGCTATTCGTTCCTACAGGTAGATACTAAGATAACTTTTGTTCCTGCCCTTTCTAAGGCCTGGTTTTTCAGCTTCTCTGACATTCTGTAAACTACAAGTTTAGTCTTCCCTTCTTCTTCAGTTTTCTCCCAAGTTCATTGGAATCAGATTCTACTGCTTGTGAACCACATGTCTTAATAATCCATCTGCCAGAAACCGTATGGGATTAATTATATTGAATAAGGAATGGGAAGTATTTAAAAACAGATCTTATAGTTCCATAAATTACCAGGAAAAGCACACAGATGAAGCTACCACCATGGCTTGTACAGATTTGGGGTGATGCCTGGTCTCCAGTACCCTGGGACCACATATGCCACCATGGCAGATGGAGTGGACAGAGGCAGATCTGCCCAACTGGACTGATCTTACCTGGGGATGGGGAAAGGGGAGGGGCAGGTCAGTGATTGCTCCTGGGAATGTTTTCTTTCCTGTTTTCACATCACACCACATCACATAATGTCCAATTCTTTTCTGTGCACTGAGCAGTGTACAATCTCAGGCTTACATTGTGAATACCTTTAAGGTTTCCTAGGAATATCAACCAAAAAAATGAGACACCCAAAGTGTTTTTTTTTAATCTGATGCAACCACAGGGAAATTCAGAACAATCTTATGCTTATACTGTTGATGCCCTTTGCAGAAAATTTGGGATCCCTTAAAATATGTTCAGACAGCAAACTGTTGTCACAAAGTTTTTCATCTGTTATTGCCAAAGTCTTTTTATTTCAAAACTTTCCACACTGAGAAAGTCTCAGTTTTTATTTTGATAATCCCATTCAGCTATATTAGAAATGAAAATAAGTTGGCCCAGATAAAAGCAATCTCGATTGTCTGAAGGGTTGACCTGGGCACTCACGTAGAATACTTTTTACTATGGCCTGCAAGAGCTTCATTAGGAAGAAAAGATAAAACCTGTACACAGCAATCTTCTGAATGATAATGAGCAGTCCCTATTGCTCCAAGCCTGGCTTATGACATCTCTGCTGATTTCAGTCTTAGTGAATGTTTCCATTGTCATTCATACAGTTCTTAAATGTCACAATAATAATTTCTCTCTTTAAATGACTGCTAGAATATCTTGAAGACCAAGTGGGCTTAAATAAATTGGGGGTTATCAGGCCACTGTAAGTACCTAAAATCTTACCCTTAAATGTGTGCTTGTGTTCCTTCTCTTTCTTAGAAGGCACATATTTTAGACATGGACTCAGGTGAAACAGAGAAGGAAGTCCTCAGCTTTTTAAAGTGGGTACTAAAATTTTCATTTCTTATTTATGTATTTATTTATTTATTTATTTATTTATTTTTGTCTTTTTGAGACAGGGTCTTCCTATGCAATTCAGGCTGGCCTTGAGCTCAGTTTTTAGCCCAGGCTGGTCTTGAACACGCAATGATCCTCCTGCCTCAGCCTCCCAAGTGCTGGGATTGTAGGCATGTGCCACCACGTCCGGCTAAAATCTTCACTTCTGAAAGTAAATTTCTTCAAAGCTAGGAGTTCATCTGGATTCTAGAGTCCAGATTCCCCAAGCCAGTGCAAAGAGCCAGGTAAAACTTTTAGCTGATTGGAGTTTCCAGGTTTTTCCTCTGGTCATGAGCAATTGTCTCAGGATCCTAAGTGCAACAAGGGTTCCAAGCTTCCAGGGTCATCTCTGTTGCAGGGAAGAGCAGGGCCCCTTTTGCTGTGCAGGGCCACATATGACTGGAACATCACCCAGTGCTTGATTCTGAGCATCACGTGAAGGGAGTTGAGAGCATACTTCACAGTGTGGCATCTGCACTAATGTCCTGGGACAGTCATATTTCATAGCTTGCTTGCTCTCCAGTTTAGCTTATGTCATAATTGTGTAATTAAGATTTATCTTTCATATTTAATTTTTTACCTCTGTATGTTCATTGGATGACTTCTCAAGTCAGAATCAAATAATTTGACCTTTTGCCTCACCTGGAAAATATCATTTCTGAACTATAGAATATTTCTGCCCAAAAGATAGAAAGCAAGATATTAAACTGAAGATGTAAAGAAACTAAATTTAAATCAACCTATTGGTGAAAAACTCACCAATATTTGATGCTCATGTTTCTTAATCAAGAAACTTCTTAGCAATGAACAGGCATCAAGAAAGTACCTAATTTTTAATTTGGGGATCATTAATAAAAGGCTAAAAATGGAATTTCTTTATGAATTTCAGGATCTTCATTATAAACTAGGGGTAGTCAAAGGCATCGCATTTACTCTGTACCCCAGATCTTGCACTAAAGTGCAAAGATAGGCCTGCCTGGCTTTATAGGACAAGCTCCTAACATGTATCGTTACACTGACTCTTTTCTAAAGAAAAATAGGGCCAGTAATGCTCAAAATATACCCAGGAACAGACATAATGATAATCATCATCATAATACTAGACTGTGCTGTGAATGTCAGAAAATAAAAAAAGCACCAGAGAAACAGAGACTAGCATTCCAGCTGTATGACCATCTGCCTTCCCCAACCTCCCATTTTACTCCTGCTTTGGAAATTTCAACGCTCCATGCATCAGCAGTTTCGTTAAGTGTTTCCCCATCAAACTACCTTACCACGTCCAATCTCACCACCCATGCAAAACCATCTTTCATTTTTTTTTTCATGGAATCTTTTCCTTACTTAGACTTCATGATTTAATTCCAGATACCACTGCCCCACAGCACCTGCATAGTTATTTAGTTACCAGTCACATTAGAAGGAAGAAAATAGCCCTGGGAGCCACGGTCTAGCACTTCAATTATGGTTAGTAATGGTGGCTCATGCTGACATCTGTTGGGCTAGGCCTTATATTAATTAGCAAATAAGCAAATTGGGTCCATGTGCTGTCCATTTTGTTTCCAATGTAATGGCTCACTTACACAATTGACAGTTAATGTTCTCATTTAGAAGCTTTTAGTATATCAGAGTGCTACTGGCTTGATTTGAAAAAAGTGGCTGGACATTAGCTAGCTGCACGAATTGGCCGATTTCCATATCTTTAGTGATTTAAATTCAACAAATATTCAAGAAGCATCTACTCTGTGCGAGGTTCCAAAACATACATTTTGGTTTTTGGGGGGCAGGAGAGGGATCTCACTATGCTGCCTGGGTTGGCCTTGAATTTGTGATCCTCCTGCTTCAGCCCCTGGAATTATAGACATATACCACCATACCTGGCTTGAAGTACACATGTTTAACAAAGTTTCCCATGTTTCTTAATCAAGAAACTATCCTGTTAACCTTAAAAGTGTGGTGTTTGGGTTAATATAATTGGTTTGAAACCTCTGCTCACAAACTACCAGTGATGCATGTGCCTTTAGACAAATTATTTATGATTTCTTTAAGCTTTGGTTTCTTCATTTGAAAAATGGAGGAAGTATCAGAATCTAACTGCTCTGAAGATTTAAAATGCCTAACAAAGTCCTTGGCACATTTTTATGGTTCATATCTAGATGTCCCCTAAGAGCTTTGTGCACTTATCCGTGGGGCTTTTGGGAGGTGACTGGATTACAGAGTTTCATAGCTGACTTGCTATTAGGAGGTGGGATCTGGTGGGAGAGTTCGGTCACTGGAAAGGTTTATGTCCCTCCCTGGCTCCTTTCTTCACACACTGTCTCTGCTTCTTGGACCATGCTGTGAACAACTCTCTGCCATGGTCCTGTGCCATTCCACCCTACCTTGAAGCTCACAGATTATGAACTGAAACTCTGCAAACCGTGATCCGAAATAAACGTCTCCTCCTTCAAGTTGTGGGGGTTGGGTATTTTGTCCCAAGGATGAGGAAAGTAACTAAGATGCAGATAAGAAGGGCTCAGATAAAACTTGTAGTTGTTATTAGACAATATCCTTATTTTAAAGAGATGAGGATACTGACACTTGGGGATGTGAAAGTGACTGCGGATACCTGGTGTGGAGTCTTGGCTTTGCCTCTTTCCAGTTAAGTGTGACTGGGCAGCAAGCAGTAAACCTTTCTGGGTCATAATCACTTCATTCTTGCTGTAACTATGCTTAGCTCATAGCAAATGATAAATACTCAGTGACTGAGCAAACAAGAGAAAATGCAAATACCTAGCTGAGTTCTCTGGTTCCTTCCTAGCTCCAGGGGTTTTCAGATCTCATTAGATGCATTCCTGCATTCCTCATCCTAGTCCATGAGAGAAGATAACTTTTGGGGTCCTTATTTTATTATTTTCAACTTTCATTGAAGATATGTTGCTCATTAAGGTTTACATTTTAGTTCTACTTTTAAAACAAAGCCATTAATTTAAGAAATTAAACGTGAAGCTGGTATTAATTATCTGAACTAAAATTATGTACGATCCAATAAACACTGCTATGTAATTTGCATATAAATGAAGTGATAATGAAAACAAGTGGGAGTACTATTTACTGTGAAACTAGAAGTATACAATCATGTTTTCCCTGTAATTATTGTTAAGATTTTAGACATTCATCTCCATGAGCAGTGGAAGATCTACTGAGATAGAACTTCTGGGCCCTAAGGAGTAACTGATGTCTATTAGTTAATACTTTCCTCCTCTCTTTCCTCTCCCTGGATATTTTCTCAAGAGGCCTTTTGGAAATACATGAGTCCTATGGTAGGATGGCAAAAATGACCACAATACTTTCCTGCTCCTCCCATGAAGAGGTGAGGTCTATTTCTTTCCACCTTATTCTGGGCTGGCTTTGATGGCTAGCTTTGATCAACAGACTGTGGTGGAAAGACAGTATGCAAATTGCGAATTAGGTACCACAAGAATTTTGTAGTTTTCCTTCTTGCTGCTCTTGGCACTCTTCCATCCTGTGACAAAGTCCAGGTAGCCTGCTCAAGGATTCAAGATCGTGTGGAGCAGAGTAAAGCTGTTCTAGCTGAGACAGCCCTGTGCTAATCGTTCCCCAGCAGAACTGTTTGGCTGAGCCTAACCAAAACTTCCGATCTACAGAATTACGGACTAAAAATATGCATGTTGTTTCAAGCCAGCAAGCCTAGGGTGGTGTTATCCAGTAAAAGACAACTGATACAAAATCAAGTCTAATCAAACACTTCGGTGCTAAGCATGCTCGAGAAGGGTCTTAATGGCTTTTGTACCAAGTGGCAAAAGTTCATTTGGTATATCATTTATACCACATATAATCTGTCTTCCAAAGTGGCATGCTTTGCCCATAGGCTGAGACTCTTTTGGGCAAACTGGATGTGTGGTCATCTTAAATTTGCAATACTGTATTGGTAGTTTTCTTTTTATTTGTTACAGAATGTCACGGCAGGAAGCGAGTCTACAGATCTTCCAATCCTTTAATCACAGTGGAGCAAAAATGTGATCCAGGATTGAGAAGTGGTTTTTTTCCAAGGTTGCACAGCTTATAAGTTAGGGAAAAATCACTGTGATCAATGTGGTAGTCAGAAGACTTGGTTCAAGTCCAGTTCCTCTTACTAATACAGAAGTGCAATCTTGCCTTGTAGTTGTATGTGGGCATGCTTTGTTTCCTCTTCTAAACTTAGGGTTCCAGAAAGATAGAAATTGTGAATTCTGTGTCTTTATATCTCTCTGAGGGCCCAAGCCCCAGTACTTAGCATATAATACATTCTCAGTAAATATTTACTGAGGAAAATTTTAAAACAAACAAATATTCTTTATGAGACTATCATTTCTGCCTGAAAAGCACACAGTATACTCAGAAAATGACTGAAAAATCATCCAATCCATCCTGTGGCTGGCTCCGGGAGCCAAGCAGGAAAGCCCCATTAGCTACCCTCACCTGCTGCAGGGCTGGCCTGCGAGGCTGAACTGTGTGGTGAGCAGCAAGGCAATGGTCCTGCAGAGGACAGCACCATGTGCAGCTCCATTTTGCTGTTTTGGGGCCCTTGGTATTACAGAATCAGCCAGAACAGCTGACATCCTCCAGATAACTACTGCCCTGGTTGATTTCTGTTTGATTTCCAGGAACTGTTGCTTGGGAGCCTTTGATTTTTGTCAGCTTTCCTGACCTTTTAGCTCAAGAGAGGACAATCACTTTGCCAGCCTGTATTCCCAATGCTGAGGCCCCAGGCCCTTGAGCTATTGGTACCATCCTCCCACTATCCTGACTGCCTCAGTGGTCCTGTGCTGACCTTCTCTATCAGCCAGGTAGCGCTCTCTCCTCTGGTCACCTGGCACTAGACCTTCTGTGGGTAGAAATATAGCTTGGGGCAAACAGAAGCATCAGGCTAAACAGCACAGAAGTGAAAAATACAGATATAGAAATAGGACAGAGAGAGAGAAAGAGAGAGAAAGAGAGAAAAAGAGAGAGAGAGAGAGAGAGATTTTAGAAAGGGAGATATTAGAGTCAAGTGGAAGGGGAGAGCCACATAGAGCTATTTGGTTGTGGATTTACAGCAGGCCAGGGCTTTGCACCGAGCAGATGTGCTACAGTTTTGTTTTGAATAAAGAAACCTAAATACGGTCTTAATTTAGCCACACCTACTATATGCATCCTTTATAAGAAAATCTCTAATGTTTGGAGTTCTTCCTTGAGGAAAGTAAGTCCTTTCCTGGTGTCTAAATGGCTCTTCACCTGGAAGAATAATTTATTTATAGGCCAGGTTAATAGGATGTAATTTTTCTTTTTTTTTTTTTTTTCAAATGAGGATGTAGGATCATATGTGGACTCTTGTTGAATTATGGTGGGTATTATCATAATATTCAATTCCAAATGCTTTTAAAATGATTTTTTTCAGATGTTCACTTTTTGCTATCAGGACGTATGAAGAGAAGTCACTTGGTCAGACCTAGGACTGAATCTCAGCTCCATCCTCTATAAAGTGAGCAAATATAAGTTAGCTAACGTCTTCGTATCTAAGTTTCTTTCTACTTATGCCAATTGCAGATATATTCATGCATTAGATATTTCCTGAGATTCCACAATATAGTTTATTGAAAATACCTAGTGTGGAATCTCACATATGGTAGCAATAATAATACGAGAGGGAGAAGATAAGACGTGTAGACATATAGGCATATAGGCATTTTCACTACACAAATTTAATTTAATTTAATTTTCTTTAAATTAATTTTTCAATTAAGTGAATAATCTGTACATATATACCAAAAGAAAATTCAAGGAAAGGTGAGTTGTCCTTCTATTCAGACCTTTAGTTGTTCTTCTCAGAGACAATCACTATGGTAGTTTTAAAATGTGGTTGCAAATTCTTTGATACTCTTATCATCAAGACAGTCATGTACTATGTGACATGATGTATTCTATGTAAACTTTTTTTTCTCTACTTTAATAACAACAGGCTCATGACTGCGTTGGCCAGTAGAGCAGAGTAGAAGTGACTATGAAATTTCTCACACTAAGATATCAAGACCACGCTGCCTCTTCCTTTTTCCACTGGAAGGCTCACTCTTGGAACCATGACCTCTTATGCAAGACATCTGACAATCCTGAGGCCACCATGTTGTGAGGAAGCCCAAGTCACATGAGGAGGTCACATGTAGGTACAGCACTAGGCAAGCCCAGTCTATGAATTATTCATGTCCAGGTTTGTCATTCAGATGGCTGTAGCTCCAGCCAGGAGTCACTCCCAGTCTTTCAAGTCTTCCCAGCTGAGGTTCCAAACATTGTGGAACAGAGACCACCCATATCCAATATGTTCTCCCCCAGTTCCTATCTACAGGATCCATGGCTGTTTCATATCATGTAGGCAGTTTGTTATGCAGTTTGATGGCCTGAACAACCAGTGGGATCATGTGTCCACAGAAGTTTCAGTCATATATAAGAACACACAGGTTTCCTTGTCACCTCCCCACTCCCCTTTACACAAACAGGTACAGACTATGCTAGGGAGTTATACTTTTACAAGAAACCTATTTCAAAAATACTTTACTCACAGACTTGCGAACATCAGGTAAGGTGATCCAGAGAGGAAACACTATAGGGAAGACGATCAGGAATGTGACCTGCTTGCGGGTGTTGGAAGGCCAGGCCAGGCTGAGGGGTTGGTCGTCCTCTTCCTCAGCTGTCTCTGTGGCCTGCTGCACAATGAGAGAACAAACACAACACACAACAATGAAGATAGTGACACAAGCCAACCAGAAAGACCACAGGGCAGGGCCTGGAAGTTCCAGACACAGCAGGATCTTTCCTGAGCCGTACAGCTGCTTCATAATGTGCTTTTTAGGGTTATAAGAGATGCCTATCTGCCATGTTGGGGCCCAGGACCAAGCAGTAGACTGCACAGCTATGAGCACTGAAGAATTTTCTTCCCTCTCCTTGAACACTCTTACGCTTCTCACTTTTGTCAATTGATTATTCAATGCGGGCTATAGCTATTATTCATGAACTTATGCGAAATTATGTCTGCAGAGCAACAGAGATAAGCCCCTGTCTCCCTTCTCCTCCCTGAGGGCTATGCCAAGGGATTCGGAATTCTTGGGAGGGAGGGTACTGATGAAATAGAAGCTTTCTTTTCTTTTGTTTTTTGTAGAGCACTGATTTTTGGCAGAAAAGTGAAAAATCACTGCAGAAACAATTCTATAATAATCTGGAGAGGGCTCTACTCCCTCCCTCTGGCCCAGGAATAAATTCAATTTTTTTTTTTTTTTTGCGTGGGTATGTGTTTTTAACCTGCTTTATCAGTTTGTTGAATTTTAAACTATTTTACTTGCAGCCAAAAGCTTATTATGCAAAAACACATTCCTCAGTCCTCAGAGAAACAGATGGCGGAAGTTGAGCAAGACGCTGACCCTGTGCAGGGCCCTGAGTCAGGGTGTAAACTTCCCAGTGTGAATTGGCAGCGCGCAGCCAGGGTTTTAGTCGCCAGCCACTGCAGTCAGCAGCTTCCGCAGTCCCAGAGCTAGAAGAGATGAAAGGCGGCCCTGGGCCCGGCAGGATGACCATTAGCTTGTCAGATGGGCCCTCTGAGCCTCCAGAACAGCACTGCAGACACCATCAATCACTCCCTTCCCTGCTTGTTTAAAAATGAAAGTACAGCAGCAGGACAGAGCATCAGATCTAAAAATATCCACAGGAACTTTTCCACCAAGGCTTCCTTTAGAGACTGTGGAAATAGCCTACCCAGGCTTCAGGAAGCTCCTGTCCTCTGCCACTTTTGCTTCCAGCATTACACACTTTCCATACAGTAGCAGTGACCCTTCTAGCAACTGTGTTCCAAAGCGGTGGCAGGAGGGGAAGGCTGAGGTCAGATGGTAAAGGTAGGAGACTGGATGGGAGGCATGACTTGAAGCAGTACTATGTTTGGCAAACCTAAGGGGCCGACAGAGGATTTGTAGTGGTTCACGCATCACCCATTCTGCATCTCTCTCCAGGAGTTAATAGTTAAGATTAAAAATAATAAGAAGAAAGGGTCTGAGGCTATAATGAAAAAGGCTAGTAAAAATAAGTTCTTCTGTTTTGAGTGTGAGTGTCCTTGGCAGTGGGTAAAAGAGTCGATAAACTGCAAATATTAGGAAAGTAAGATGATTAGATAAACAGGTAGAATTGAGGGTGGCACAGAAAATTTTGGTCCCTAGATTCTCATTAAATGCATGCCTCATACGGCCTGGCCCCTTGCTAATGCAATGTACATGCTAATCCATCCACAGCTGTCTTCCTGCTAGCTGGAGGGCTTCCAGCCCTGATGGAAGCGTAGGTGTGTGCAGGCTCTGGTCTTTGTTCCAGGCATCTCCATCTCCTCAAAGGAGAAGCAACAGAGAAAATCGTTCGTTCCTTCTGGGCTTGCTTGCCTCCCAAGGTGTCAGCTGGATGGAAGAATAATCTGTGTGTCATGGGGCCAGCGAGGGTTAAGGAGACAGGTGCGTGTTAACTGTTCCCTTCCAGATACGATATGATCTTCTGAGTCAAGTGAATCACTCCCCACCGACACCCCCACAGATGAGCCAGAAATGGGCATAAGAGAGTTGAGGTGCTACATCATTCCTAATAAACACCTCGTCTTGCATGAATAGGCGGTTTTATTCCAGCAGACTATCCACTCCCCTGAAGATCCAGCAAGCTGATCTGATGAGTCATCAGGTTTCTTCCCTTTCCAGGGTGTCCTCTTTCTCCCTGCTCTGTCCCCTCTGCATCCACAATCTAGCAACTTTTCTGTAAACTCTAAGCTAACCTTATTTGAGGGAGAAAAAAAAAAAACACCAAAAACAAAAGCAACTCTTTGTGACTCATCATTTTAATGACATCAACAGATGGTGACATTTCATCAGTAACCCTTCTGCTTATAACCTACGGATTAGCTCCTTTCTCCATCTGCCAAAGTCACCAGGCAGGCAGTGTCACTAGCAAATAGCAGAAAATAATTGCCTGTTTAGATGCATAATCTCTAAACACAGTACTGTCCAATGCAAACAATTAGCTATGCTGTAAGGCTTCCAAAAGTTGCATTTGAGGTGGCTGTTGCTAGGGCAGAAAAGGACTAAGAGAAGAAATGTGTCCTAGGCCATGCAAACAGTCTCTGTGGAGGGGATTTCTCTATAGGGAAGTGCAGGAGCCTAGGATCCTGGGGTGGACTTAAGCACTGCCCCAAGAGCAAGACTGTCAGCATACTTTGGGAGAAAGTCTCTTTGTCTTCTTGCTAAGTCAATTCGTGCTCTGCTGAGTGGGCAACAGTTGGCAAGCTGGTTAGAGAAGCAAAAGAAAAAAATACCATTCCAAGTTGAGGACCCACTTTGCTTTTGCCCAGGCTAGGGATGCCAATGTGTTCAGTAGTCTCAATCCCAGGGAAGAGGCTACAGAGGTTTGGGTAATGATCTTCCAGTCTTTCCCAGAATTGTAGCATACGGTCTTCGACCTTGTAACAACCCATTCTTACCTCCTGCAGCTTCAGAACAGTCCACAGAGAACAAAATAAAGCAAATTGGAGTGGGTTAAAGACAGCTGTAATACAGAAACAATTCAACTAACTTTGAGATAAAGGTTTAAAATGGTTTGATGTCTACCAGGGTCCCTGCAGAAGCCCTGGAATTATGCAAAAAGCCAGGGACAACTGCTATAGGGCCTTGTAATGTCTGGTATGGAGAATCAGATGAAAATCATGATTCTAGGTTTTCATGTGGTGGGTGGTGTGCTGATTGTCAAACCTTACACTGTGGTGGGAGGAACAGGTGGCAGAGAATCAGGGATCCTGCTTCTTCCCAGGCTGTGCTTTCTTGGCCAGTCACATCATCATCCACAAGCCTTCAGTGATCACCTTCAGGTGCAAAGCCATCTGCTTAATTCTGGGACTCTTGCTTTCAAGGGGTCTTGGATTTAAAATGGGAAACAAAACAGATGACTCTAAAGAATTTACTACTGATCCACTTACAGGGATGCTGGTAGGTTATAGGGAGATATATTTCCAATTGTTCTCCAGTATCTTTTTTTTTATTTAAAGGAGGAAAGGCTTATTTTGGCTTACAGTTAGTAGAGGGTTTAGTCCACAGTCTGTTGGCTGCAAGACAGGGTGCCAGGGCAGAAGGGAATCACAGAAGAGAAACAGTCCATGGTGTGACAGGCAGAAGGCAGCAAGCAGCAGCATTCCTCCAGTATCTATTTCTGTCTATTATGAACTGAATTGATTCTGTCTCCCTCAAATTCGTATGTTAAAACCCTAACCCCCAGCCCTTCATAATGTGACTATATTTGGAGATGGCATTCTAAAGGGGCAAATGTAAATGAGGCCAGTAAGGTGGGTCCCAGTCCAATGTGACTGGTGTTCTTAGAAGAAATGGAGATTAGGACACACAGAGAGAAGCCAAGGGTCACAGAAGCACAGAGAAAGGCCACACGAGGATGAGGACACAAACCAAGACTACAGTCCACAGAGGAAGCTAGGCTTGGACTTTAAGCCTCCAGAATGTGAGGAAATTAATTTGTGTTCTGAAGACACCTAGTTTGTGGCATTTTGTGATGGTGTTGAGCAAAGAAATATACTGTCCCTCTGTTTAGTAATCAGAATTCTTTTACCCACTCCAGGAAGAAAGACTACTTTTTTAGGCCTCCTTGTGGTGAGGTGTGGCCACATGGCTAGGATCTAGCCAAAGGGATGTAATCAGAGGTATCCACAACTTCTGTGATGTATCTTTAAAGGGCGAGGGTGCATCCTCAGAGACATTTTGGCTGGTGAATGAGCAGCCATCTTGGATCATGAGGTAGAGAGACAGTACACAAAGATCTGAGTTAACGACACCCATCAAGAAGAGAACTTCTAGTCTGGACTTCTTTTACTGATTTAGAAAATTCTACTTATTTAACTGCTATTATTTGTAATTTTGGTTGCTCGCCTTGGAGACTTATTCTAACTGATATAGTATTCTTTTTATGAGGACTCAGGGAAGAAATCTCACATCTCAGCACCAGGAAACATTATGCTTCCTCTGAGAAACATCAGAGTAATCTCACACCTGTAGTCTTAGCACTCTGGAAGGCTGAGACAAGAGGACTGAGAGTTTGAGCCAAGGCTGGGCAATTTATCAACTTAGTGAGACCCCATTTCAAAATAAAAAATAAAAAAAGGCTTGGATATAGCTCAGTGTGAAGGCCCTGAGCTCAAACTCCAGTATGCCAAAAATAAAGTTTCAGAAACACAGTAAATCAGGTCCTATTCCATTTTTGTTTTGTTACCTAGAGATTTCAGAGCAAGTTTGTAAACACCTACAAAGACAGAAGAGAACAGTTCCAGGCATCAGATAGCATCTCCTGGGAGGTCCCTGGACTGATCTCTTTGTTTTTTTCTTATTTATCTAAGGTAGTGAATGGAGGGGTAGCAGCAGCCTGTCTCTTGATGGCCTACTATCAAGAGCCTTACTCAGCTTGTTTACATGCACATCTTATGCTCTTGCCTCATATCTTATGTGGGATGAATGGCTCATCCCAGAAAAGCAACTGGCTCTCCAGTAGAGGTCCCTGAACTGCATTCACCAGTCCAGAGGTTGCCTCTGAAGCCAGAAACCTATTTGAAGCTGGAAGCAACTCAATTTCTTAAGTTGGTGAGTGGTCCTAGGTAAATTCCAGTGGGAGGGTAAGCCCACTTCAATGCACCCTGTTCTATCAGAGAATTTAAATGAAAACCTAGGAGGTATCTGAAAGCAGGCATCCTCATGTTCAGTTTTATTCATTGGTTATGATGCCACAGTCCTGGTTCACAGGGAGCAACCTCAGAGGACCACCCAGACCTGCGTAGTGCTCAGCTCACCTGGGTGTTAGTTTGGACTGTCAGTGAGGTTCTTACTCACTTTAGCACTTAGAAGTACTGGCTCTTCTCACTGGGGAATTCTGCATGGTGCTGGGTAAAAATAAAGTGCCAGCAGTTAAATATCTACATAAAAATAAATTCATTTACCCTAAAATATTGGTGCACCTCATTGGCTTCCAGGCCCCAAACACCTTTAAAACCCTTCTCATTGTGAGGCTGAATTTTTGTCCTCTGGAATGCTTTAATGTGGGGCAGCCTTTCTCTATAAGAACTTGCACTGGACTCATCCTATGGATGCTATTAGATCACCAAAGACAAGCTGCAATTGCTGACCTCTGCAACCATTTAGAATTGGAGCTTTGGCCTCCAAGGGAAGGAGCTCCATAATTTTCAAGCTGGAAGCATCCTGGCTTCTGGACACCACCCTCCTGTTTGATGGATGGGATCCTGAGAGGAAGTGATCTGCTGAGGAAGGTCAGAAGGAAGGTCACAGTTCCAGGCCAGGCTTCCATGACCTCTAAGCCCCAGTTTAGGATCTTATCTCATTCCACACTGCCTCTCTTCAGACCTAAAAAATAGGTGTAGATGTGCCTTATATCCTTTTATATCAGGTTTCCCAGCTGTGTTTTATAATATACTTGTCTTATTTTTTAAAAAACTAGTTATAGCAGACATAAAACATTTAACTGACACAATTTCTCTTGGTTTTCTTGAGCCCAAACAACTTTTGGTGGTTTAAATGGCTATGTTTCTTTAAAAAGCTGATGAGAAACATTGGAACCTTGCATTCTTTTCTTTTTCTCAGTGTCACAGAACATCCACAGCAGCATTGACATGACACAAAGGGCAGATTGGGACACAAAGGGGAGGAGCTGTTGTGATGATTTTTTCTTTACTGAATGTCCTTCAGTGATATCTCCAAGGTACACATTTAAAAGTTAACGGCAGGAGCCAATTAAGGCATAAGAATATCAGGTTCTTTAAAAAAGGTTAAAAAGAAAGACTTGTTCTTTTGCGTCTGCGTCCAAAAACAAAGTGCGGAGCATTAGTTGGGTTGCTATAAGAGGAGGTGGCAACCAAGCATCGTAATGGCCAAAATGAGGGCTTGAGGTTTTATGTGTACTTCATTGTTTGATGCCACCCTGGATGCTCATAAGTGTGGATAATCCTGCATCAGCTACTTCTAGAATGGATATCTAGGGGGCATTGTAGGAGATAGATGAAGCCCTTCCCGATAATAAACCCTCCTGCAGCTAACGTTAGGAAGAGCTGAAATAGGAGATGGGTTATTTTCAGACTCTAACAATGAATGCTTGAAGGCTGATAAAGTCTCTCGGGAAGAATATGCACAACAAAACAGCATCATCTTTAAATGCAGAATCTTCTCTTCCTACCTCCCTCCTCTTTGACAAAGGTGGCATGTTTCATTTCCCCAATTAGGTTTCCGTGGGAACTGATGAAAAGGTGTGAGAGCCTGCGCCATGCGTGTGTGGGAGATTCTCTCGGCAGCAGCAGAAGCCCTTACAGTGCCTTGTCTAATGAAGGGACGGTTGGAGACGGATTAACAAAGACTCACTTTTTACATGGTTTCTTTTTAAATAGGAAGTCAGGCACAAGGCTATCTTAGATATGATTTCTGTTCCAGAATGTTCTTTTTTGTATTGTTATTGCTATAGAATTAATGGGTAATCCATGAAAAGAACCTAGAACAGTATTTGTCACATACCATAGTAAACACTCACTCAGAAAAATGTTGGTTATGTTTTTAAAGAATATTCAGGAAAGTAATTTCTTCAAAGACATCTTGGTGAAAGAAATTTCACTAGGTAAATTACAATGACATTACCAGCAGTAAAATTCTAAAATTCAATCATTTGATATGAATGTGGAAACTGCAATGATTTTTGCTCCTCCATCTGTCTACTCATTCAATATTTATTGAACATTTGTTGAATATAGTGATATTGGCAACCCAATTTCTTTTTCTCTTAGGTAATATGAATAAATAGAAGGTTTTTGTAAATACGATGAAAGGGAAAATTCCAGTCTTAGAGTGAAAATACTATTTTATTCCAGTAGGGAGGCTTTAAGTCAACTTTCTATCAGAAACAAAGCTTCTAAGCAGATGGTTAAGACTCATAATATTATGACACCTTGATTCTGTGTTTTGTGCAGAGCTAAAAACAATAGTAGAGTTTGAATTCTCAAAGGTAAAATTACCAAAAAATGCTCAATTACACCTTAAAACAGCGAAAGACTCTGAAATCAACAATTAGTTGGCAAGTAAAAGGTGCTTCCCAGAAAATGTTCCATTGAGTGCCCCCCATTTTGTAAGTTCCAATGATACCAGGCTTTTGTACAAAGGAAATGCCTACAAAATTCCATCCATAAATACCAGTAAATTGTGTGTGTTTTTTTTTTTTTTTTTTTTGATACCGGGGATTGAACTCACGACCTCACACTTGTCAGGCAGACGCTTATGCCGCTGAGCTAAATCCCCAGCTCAGTAAGTTGTTCTTATCGCCATTTTCCCTAGATGTATTGCCCAGTTAGTGGGATCAGTGTAGTAATAACTTTTGTTATGTCAACTGATTACAGAAATAGAACATTATGCTTGAAATTGGATCATGGAAAAGATTGACCCATAAAAATATTAACTACTGTGTTGTGGATCATTTTTGTCTCATAGAGCCAAAGACCTGAATTTAAAATCTCTAAGTGATACATGGAAAATGAACTGCAGGGACCCTGAAACAGTAGTTTTGGATTTGCCAAAGTGTACTGTCAGTCATTTCCAAAGCAAACCGAATTTTTGTGTGGTTCTGCTAAAGGACTGTAAATCTAAGGATAAAGTTTCATTTGCTTTTCCTCTGTAAAAAATGGGAATATGAGAATCTTGAACAAAAAACAAGACAAGACAAAACAAAACACTGTTAGATCGGATAATGGAAAATTCCTTCTCTATCAGTGAAGCTGAATTTGGATGTGGGGGTCTCTAAGGAAGCAATTAAGGTTAAATGAGGCCATAAAGGTGGGGCCCTGATCCAAAAGGATTACTTTCCTTTAAGAAGAGGCATCAGAATGTTCATCCACACTCATGATGATTCCCCTACCCACCTTCCCTTCTCCCAGCTGCACATGCACTGAGAAAGGTCATGTGAAGACATAGTGAGAAGGTGGTTATTTGTAGCCAGGAAGAGAGACCTGAGCAGAGACTGAATCTGCCAGAACTGGAGTTTGTATTTCTAACCCTTAGAACTGTGAGAAAATGAGTTTCTGGTAAGTCAACCATTCCATGATATTTTGTTATGGGAATCCCAGTATATTAATATGATGGTCATATGGCTCTCTCTCTCTCTTTCTCTGTCTCTGGTCCTGGGATCTTTACACTGAGCTACACCCCCAGTCATTTTCTTATTTTTTATTTTCATAAAGGATCTTGCTAAGCTGCTAAATTACTCAGGCTCAGCTCAAACTCATGAACCTCTTTTCTCAGTCACTAGAGTGGTGGATTACAGATGTGTGCCATCATACAAGGCTGATAAATATATATATATATATATATATATATATTTTTTTTTTTTTGGTCTTTTCAAGACAAAGTCTCATTATGCAGTTCAGGCTAGCCTTGGGCTCACTTTGTAGCCCAGGCTGGTCTCGAACGTGCAATGATCCTCCTGCCTCAGCCTCTCGAGTGCTGGCATTACAGGAGTGCACCACTATGCCTGGCTGATATTTATTTTTTTGAGTAGAAATTTCGGCTTTGAAAAAAATCACTGTGTTCACTTAGTATGGTATAATTTATTTTTAATTGCTTGTATTTTAACTCATTTTTTTTGAATCTTAGAACAAACTATTTTTGTTCTTAGTTTCTTAATATGTTTGCATTCATTTTTTCCCCACCAACATCCCTTATTCTCTGCATTCTGTTTTATCCTCTGTGTTCCTATCTCTTATCCACAAAACAAAAAAGAGATAAGTCAAAAAAAAAAAATCTCTGCTTTGGAAGGAAGTGTCTTCTGAGACATTTGTCTTGCCTTCTGTGTCGACATCCTGAATCAACAGAGATAACATTTCAGTAGAAAACAGATTTCTTAAAACAGTGATAAATCTTTGCTTCTCTCATGGTAGGAAATAATTTACTCCTCTTATAATACCATCATATGGTTTGTTTTACATATAGATGGAAAAAATCTTGCATCAAGAATTTAGTGCATTAAAAACAAAATGAGAAGGTTTCACTGAGCAATGACAATTTGAAAACAACTTAATCTTGTACAAGACTCTGAACTGAAACCAAGGTTTTAAAAATATTTTGCTGTGAGCGATGAAGCTGTCTGGACCTAAGCTTTGCAAGAAGCCAAGCAATCGTTTTATAACGATGTAAAACGGAATTTGGAGAGTCTGGTGCAATGCAATTGCTTTCCTTCACTTTGTATTTTGCCCAAATGATTCTGAGGTACAATCTATGGACAAGAGGGGTTTCTTTCTGAATTGCTATTGTAAATTGGCTTTTGTATAGTTTTCATGGGCTTTGTATATCTTGTTGCTGCAATTCGTAAGAGATTTGTCAACATCAAAGCTAGCTGGAGAATTAGAAAAAAATAAAAAATCATTTTCATCATCTTATATCAGCTAGACTAGAATTACTCAAAGGACTAACGATGTGAATGTTAGTATTTTTTTCTGGGCTGGTAATGGAGCCCCTCCTCCCCTTTATTAGTAGCAACCCCTTAATCTGTCTTATATGAATGATGAATACATCCTTGAACTCTTCAGGAAGCACAATGACAAATGCATTATTAACAGCAAGATTCTCTGTGCATACAGCGTATAATTTTTTATCAGTATTCAAATTTAGGTAGAAATTCAAGAGTCATTTTTAAATATGTTAAGGCCTTTGAATGCATCTTAAGCATTGGTAAATTGTCCAGGTTATCAGATTAAAACAATAGGGAACCTCAACTTTTCCTTAAAAATATCTATGTATAAACTGACAGAAGAAAATGTTATCTCCCCTAATACTGAAACTTATACGCTAAGACCTGGTCAGTAAAATGTAATATTTTCTTGTTTCATAATTTATATTTGGTTTTCATAGACAGTAATGTGTTTTTTTTCTAAGGTAGTCATAGTTCTAAGATGGCTTGGGCCTTGATGGAGAATCTCTTGATGCACCATTTTTTTCACACTGGACTCCCACCCTCAGCATTGCCCCATGTGCCCTGGCAGTGTCAGATATGGAGACCCACGTCTCAGTCTCAGAATGTTTCCATTCCTTGGGGTCAGAATCCTCAAATTACACTCCTCATATTCCAAGAGATTAAATAATCTCAATTAACAGGAAGGAAAACTCAGTCCTAGGGTGTTTTTAAACCTTTCCAATATTGGACCTCAGTGTTATTCCATCATTTAAAACAGCTATTTTTCTCCTTGAATAATGGGAGGGTTTGAGGTTCCCAAATACTGTGTTAAACCTCACCACTGCTGAAAACATTGTGAGGGTGATATTTTAGGAGGAAAGACAAAATATGGATTCCAAGTCCCACCTGCTTGGAAAACCTTGAAAGTCCCTATCAGAACGAACATTCTTTGACCAATATTTATTGTGAAGTCTTGCAAAGGAACCCTAAAATCAAGGTTATAACCTTAAACATCAACAATCAGTAATAAGCTACAAACCTTGATAATGATGTTTTTCCCCCCAAACTACCTTTAGATCTAAATTTAATAGTAGGGAGATTTTTTTTGATAAAGCAGTTAATTCTTCTTTAAAGAGAAATTCAAAACTGTAGTCACTTCCATTATCTTTTCTTCACTTATCTTTTACTTAGTCACATAACACTTGGATATTTTTATAAGTACCATGAACCTTCATAAAAGCAAATCTTGGAAACTCAAGTGAATTGAGGCGAAGATAAGGCTAGGGAAGAATAAGTCAGAGCTGAGTTCTCTAAAGGAGGACTTAACGTGGTGAAATAATATTTGAATTGTGAAATGAGGAAGTGAAGAGCCTGCGTTTTATACATTCTTTGTGTCTTTCTCCATCCACCTGTCTTCTGTCCATCCATCCAACCATTCATCCATCCATCCATCCTCCCAGAAAAGTGATTTTCTTATATTAATCTATTTGCCCATCAGGGCATCTGTGTGACTCTTAACCAAACCGGTGACAATTCTCTAACAATAGAGAGAAATCTCAGAGGTGAAATGAAACAAGCCATAAAAAGCCATTTTGTGATGCATGATAATATAGGACATAATTTTAAGTTAGATCTTCACATCGCAGAATGCAAGAATACTGCAAGGTGCCTTCTCTTCCATCTCCTGCTGTGAGCGGTTTCTAAAGGGTTCTAATTGTCTTGGCAGCCAAGGAGGTAGCCTCACAGCATAGACGGCAAGTGCCATCACCTGGCTGTTGTTTAGACTGGCAGAGTTAGTATGTAAGAAAATGCTGGCTTCTGGGTGGGAGAGACTGTTTTGTTGACGTGTCTTTCAAATCTGCTTAAATTCTCCATATTGAAAATTTGAGATAGTCGGTAAATTCTCAGTAGCAACCTGGAATCATGTTTCTGTGCTGATAGCAACAACATCGTTTTAACAGTTTGGGAGAAAAGAATTAGCACTAAGTGGTTTGAAAAGTCAAATTATTTCTTGGTGCCACAGAATACACACGTGAAGCAAAACTGCTTTTGCCCAGGGCTTGCTCTCTGTGAGAGAAGATTTTTTAAAGGTTCCTCATCACCAGTGTAGCCTGTACTGGAGGAAGCTCAGAGACGAGGTGTCAGTGAGAAATTCGTTTCCTTGTAAATAGGGGTTTCAAAACAGCAGGTTAATTAAAGACACGGGTCGAACTCTCAGGAGAATCCCAGCAGCGAGAGTTTCCAGAATAAAGTCAGGATACACACTTCCCTCAGCATGGAGCTTGATAAAAGCACAACTCAGAAAGCAAGCAAGCTAACAAAACAAAAGGCATTGAATTATTTCTGGGAAACTGTGCTACAGATGACCTGAATGTTCCCATCATTTTTAAAATTCTGGAGCCATAACCCAAATTTACCTATCACCCAGTCTCCCCAGCTTGGAAACTTCAGCATCATCTACAGCTTCCTTTTCCTGTTCATTTTTTATGACCAATTTATGACCACATTTTTCAGTGCTGGCCCAGGAATAGCTCTCAAATCCACCTAGAGTCATTCACACTACAACCAATACTTGAACCTTATCATCAGGGTTACTTAATAGCTGTTAAAAAGAGATTGTTATTAAGTGTGCCAATAATAGCAGACACTTAGGAGAGGCTTACTATGTATCGAGAACTGTCCCCAAAGCAACTGATCCTCATGGCAGTGCTACAAGATCAGTTCTGTGATTATGCACACCTGTTTTGCAGAGAAGGAAAATGGAGAACAGAAAGATTACATGGTCACATAGCTGATAAGGAACAGATCTGGGATTTGAATTCAAGTGGTCTGTCTTTAGAGTCTGTCCCAATGACTAAAGAATACGGCTTCTGTTTTAATTTAATCCATTATTATTTTTATTGTCGTTAGTCTTTTTTAAATCATAATACTGTTACTGGTTCAAAATTCAAAGCCACAGAAGAGTACACATGGAAAAGTCTCTCACCCAAGTTTCCTGTTGCCTAGGCCTCTGTTCTGAAGGTATCAATATGACCAGTTTCTTTGGTAGCATCCGAGAAAATACAGGTTATTTCCTTCCATTTTTTTTTGTCTTCAGTATATAACATAGTATGCTATACTATCCTATAGTATAAGATAAATCTGGCATGTTGCCTTTTTCACTTAACGACATGTATTGAGGATCATTCCAAATCAGTACATGAAAACTTCCTCATTTTTTCTCTTTCCCTTTAAAGACTACAGACAGTTTATATTAGGGATGGATAGTTTTTTCCTGTAAAGGGCCAGACAGTAAATATTTTCAGCTTTGAGGTCCATATGGTCTCTGTCACATATGTTGCTATTATGTCATTTTTTTTCTCAAAAAATGTAAAAACCATTCTTATTTTATGAGTCTTAGAAAAACAGTCTACAGGCCAGATCAGGCCCATGAACCACAGGGTCTCACTGGAACTCCCTGTACCTAGTCTTTTTCTATTCTGATCTTTCTTGGCCTTTATCAAGAGCCACCTTTCTATCTCACGTTGGGTGCTGCTGCCATGCTGTTTAAATCCCTTATAGATCCCCATGCCCATGGGGCTGAGGGGCAGATTGCTTGAACATCTTTCTCAATCCCCACACTTCTGCTCCCCTCTGTGTCTCCAGCCCAGTCCCCACCCCATCACGTCTTCCCTCAGCTCCTGCAGCCACTTCTCAGCCTCACTATTGCTATGAACCATGCTTCCTACGCATCCATGCTCTGGACTGTTACCCTAGGAAACATTTATGAACGTGACTCTCATGTGGGCATGTCCAGAAGAACAACATGCCTCAGAAGGAAGTCATTTCCCTGTCAGGGTGTGCAAGGTGCACCAGCTCTGCTCTGTCCTTCTTTCCAACCAGCGCCATCACCCTTCCTGTCTTTGTCCTCCCACTCCCCACTCCAGCCACATAAATTTTTCTGCTCCTCTAACAAGCCAGGTCCATTCCTACTTTGTACCCTTGGCTTGCTCCTTCCCCAGATGCACTGTCAGCTTAGACACTCTGTCCTTGGGAATCTTTCCTCACTCCTCACCACAGGAGCCTCTCTGCTCCTTCCTTCTTCCATCACTACTGTGTCTTCTTCATGGCCCTGAGGCTGTCTGCAATTGCACTGGTTCATATTTCTAGTCTTAGTCCTGTGAGAACATGGGGGCATCTCTAGTACCCAGTGCATTGTCTTGCCTGACACAGATGAACAATAAATATTTTTTGATTAGATGAACAAGCGGAGAATTTAAGCCGATTTACCTTTCCTGGTGGATCTCTCCTCACTCCTCAGTTTATATTTTTCTCTCCAGTTTTATCATCTTTCTCACCAATCACTAAACATGAATTTCTTTCTTTAGGCCTTACACCTTTGCACATGTTGACATTTTGACTATTTCTTTCTCCTCTGAGTGATATACTCCTACTCCTGCAACAACACTCAACTCAAATGTTACCTCTTTGATGAAGTTTTGATATCTTTCCTAGCTAGGATTAATTTCTTACTTGGGTGTCTCCCAGAGGACTTTGTACAGACTTCTACGATCATCCTAGGTCACAATGCTTACTGGTTGATTTATTGATATCCTGAATACCAAATATTATGTGTATACGCTACTATGCCTTTTCATTTGATGTACAATGAACTTTTCCAGGGAAGGGACATCTTGGATGGGGTTTAAATGACAAGTAAGTTCACATAAGTAGCATCTAGATCCATGCTAAGTGCTTTATGCATATTCTCTCACTTAACTTTCATAATAACCACAACGAGGCAGGTGCTATGAGAGATGACATGAGAAAATGAAATCTCAGCAAGGTTTGGTGCCTCACCCCTGGTGCATTTGGAACTCTGCACTTGGTGAGTGGGCTTTTCGAAGGCATGTTTGCTCGAGGGCTCTGAGAGCACCTGCATGGTGCACAAATCTGCCTTGGGTTTCTACTTTGAGATCTGGGCACAGCTCTTCTTGAGGAGGGGTCAGCTGACACTCTTGCTCCCCTGAAGCAAGGTCTTCCCTCGTGGGGGGACAGATGTCCCTTTGCCAGCCAGAAGGAGAGGCATGGTGATGAGGCAGCCCTCTGAACACCTGTGACTGTGTCAGCCACAAGGGCAGCCAGATGTCCTTGGGGCCTGCCTCCTACTGCCACACGCTGCTTATCCATGTGGACCCAAGTTGCTCTGCCAGCTTCCTCTCTTACTAAATGCACGGAGGGCCCACAGGGCTTGCAGCAGGAGGGTGAGGGGCCTAAGGCAGGGGACTTATGGGCAGAGGCAGATGTGATTTTTTTCATTCTTTCCTTTATATAAAGACTCTTTATATATGTGTATTAGGGATTAAAGGCAGCAGGCAACCATGAGCACATGTTTTCCCTCTAACAAGTAAAGATTCCCTCTCTAGCAGAGTATTTCCCAGTATAAAGGAGAGGAAGGAGAGTGCTGGAGTATGTTGCTATAGTCTCATTTCTCCTTGTGTGCACTACATAACTTTTCAGCTCATCCGGAAAATTCTGGCAAGAGAGCAGGTTTCAAACTTTAGGATAGTGCTATTCAAAGTGTGGATATTAGATCAGCAGCACTGACCTCGCTGGGGAGTCCTATAGAACTCCAGCCCCCTCCAGACCTGACAACTCCAAATCTGATTTTTAACATGACCCACACGCTGACTGTGGGAATTTTTAAGCACCTTTAAGTTTGAGATGCCCTGACCTTGTGATGCCTGATTCACTGGATAAGTATGAGATTCAGAAACCTAAGAAACACTGCTGTGGTCTGGCTACTTTCTGAGCAATTATGGTTTAGAGGCAGTGTCACAAGGTGGAAATAGTCCAGGTACTATATTTAGTCACTCCTGGGATCAAATCTCAACTCTACTGCCTGTGAGCCAGGTAATATTAATTAACCATTTCACTTCACTGAATTCTGCTTTCTCAACTATAAAATGGAGATCCCAACGTCTATACTATCAGCTATGAGGATAAAGATGGTAACATACACCAAGTTCCCAGTACCAAATCCGAGGCACATAGTAGATGTTTCATTAAGTGTTACAGGTATTATGTCTACTGGGTGGAACAGTGGGTTGGGCTAGAGAACCTTCATTTCTACCACAAGGCTGGGGGGCTCACCAAGGTGTGGTGGTTGTGGTTTCTCTGTCATTTAACCCTGACCTTAAAGATGCAAAGAATCAGATGGCAGCAGCTATCAAACTTTATCATACATTAAGAATCGCCTGGGATCTAATTAAAAATGCTAATCTCTGGGTGCTGTTTCCCAGAGATCTGTTTTATCAGGTCTGTGGATATGGTTCAGAGATCTGCAGTTTCATCCTTGGGGATCCTGATGCACAAGTCCTCCTATCTCTCCTTGAAAATGGTGGCTTAGAGAATATGTGTAGTCATCTGATAAATGTAGATCTTGACACATGCTGGGTCATGGTTTGATATTGGGAAATACACACCAGAAAGAATCAAACCCTACTTAGTGTTCATGCAGGTGGAAGCTGGGCTCTCCAGGGAGGATAGAGGGTCTGTACTGCTATGCTCTGGCATCAGTAAGAACAGCAGCCCAGAAGAGCCTGGAAAAGTGCCATACCTGGGTCTCTGCTGCTTCAATGCTGTGGGAGAGATTTCCATTCTGCACTGGTTCCGAAGTCTCGCTGGAAGGTGTCATTTCAACTTCTGTGCTCGTGCTGTTTGGGAGTTCGATTTTTTCTGTGACATAATTTAAACACACAAAGGAAACAAACAAAATCATTAGGGGTTCAAGGGACTTGTTGAAAAGAACACCCTAAGATGTTGGGCAAAGGAAAAAATAGTTGTGTCTGAGAACTGAGATGGCATTGGGCCAAATGACAGGGGATTTCTACCCTCCTTCCCCATGCCATCCAGCTTGCTACATCCACCTCCAGCCCCAGCAGCACTCTGCCTTGTACTGTGCTGTGATGTCACCTGAGTGCCCTATGAGCTCTCATAGCCTGCCTTTCTCTACTGTAGATAAACTAGTCACTCAAGAAACCAAAGCCAGACCCAATTTGCACACTGTTGCTTCTACTGTGAACCACAACCTTCTTATAGCAGAATCTTTTGCAGTGCACCCTGCAAATGATATTGGGTGGGGAAAAATGGTCCCAGGTTTTACTCTGCTAGTATGAGGCTATCACCTTAGGCAAGTCTCTTCCTTCCTCTGGGATCCAGGACCCTTGTCTGTGAAGTGAGTGGCTCCAAATGGTCAACCTCCAAAGCCCATTTTTTTTAGCTTTAATTCTCTCCAGCTTTGTGAGTAGAGACCTGACCATGTGGAAGGCAGGCTTGGTAACCTGGCCCTCGAGATTTTTGGAGAATGTCACATAGCGCATTGCACACCTGGGTGTCCTGTTGTAGGTGAGGCAAGAGGGATTTGTGCAAGGAGAAGAGGCCAAAGTTTGTGTCATTATTGACTGAGAGAGAGAGCTGCTGACCAGAATGAAGGTATAGATCAGCAAGTGCAGGATCAAGATTTCCTCTGAGAGCTGAGAAGCGATTTGAGGGTCATGGTTAAGGATGGACTTTGTGACACTGGGAATCAGAATGGGCCTTTGTTCACACTCTCGCTCTACATATTATGCTATGTGGTCCTTAGTAAGTGACTTAGCCTCTCCAAGATTCAGTTTCCTTGCCTATGGAATGGAGGCGACAGTACTGCTCACCTAATACTATGTTGAGAACTGCTGCCACTGCTACTAACAACAACAACAACAACAACAGCAACAACAACAACAACGATGACAACAACCACACAATAGTATCATCAAATGGTACTTCTGTAAGGATTAGAAAATACAGAGAAAGCACTTAACACAGTGCCTGGTGCAAAGAAAACCATCAAGAAACAACTATCTGAATTCCCATTATAGTCCCTGCCTCTGGCTAGCAGATTTTTTTTTCAGGGCTAAGAAAGCACCCACACAAGATCAGTGCTCAGCTACCCCAGGGACCAGCCAGGACTTCAGTGGGAGGGAAATCAAAAGGTTCCTTGGAACCTCATGCCAACTATGGGCTAGGTCTTGGCCTTTAGGAGAGAGTGCAGCTGGGTTGACCATTGTGGTATTGTTCATCAGTATCATGTGTGAGCAGGACCAGCTGCTCATGTAGGATCAGATTGTGTTTTTTCCTAGCAACTTCAGAAGGACTAAACATTTCTGTGACTGATGTCTCGGAAAATAATTCCAGAGTTACATAAAACTTGTGTTTGAAGTGGCCAAAGGGTGGAAATCAGGCAAATGCTTATAATTATGTATTTAGTTGTACCTCTACAGAGGCATAGATTGATTTAAATATGGGAAGCCATAGAAATTCAGTTGTACTTTTTCTATATTTTTAACAGTGATGATGAAATACACATGATATTTTGCTGCGTATGGCAGTGACAGTTTATCTTGGTATGTTTGATTCAGTTATTTAAACTAAAAAATACTAAGTAATTTGTGGAATATGAAATCTCTGGATCAGTTTCCCATAGTCAAACTTGATCCTAGCAATACAGGGTACTTTGTACCAAAGGGAGTCAAGATATCCAAGGCAGACGTGAACAAGAAGAAACTACCTATCACACATAATACCTGGCTCGAGTATGCATAGCTTAGTTTATGAAGCACTTTTACATATCACTCAAGGTCTCACTATGAAAGGAAACATGAAAATAAATGTTGGTTTTACTTTGAAAAACTTGGATTTTGGGTATATACTATTTTTTAGTTACAAAGTCACTCACAGACCCAGCAACACTGGAAAGTTCTTTGGAATTATGTGTCCTGCCTGCTCATAGAAGATTCAATCCAAGCCAAAGGTCCCCCATCACTAGGAGGATGACCCGGATGGAACCCAAGCGTCTAATCTTTAATTCAAACTTCTTCATTCCACTTAAGAGAAATAAGCAAGTGGAACAGAAAACCTAAGTATCACAAGCAAAACTTATCCTAGGTAATAGAATTTGCGGTGTGTCATCACATTTGTATAATATAAAAGCCAAATGTTCTCATTCTAAAAAAGTGTCCAAATTCACGGAAGTATAAAGAAGTGGATGAAAAATATATCATCCATAACCTCAAATTCAAGATATAACCATTGTTATCATCCTAGCTGTCCAGTTCTTCTTTTCATATGCAACTGAATCTTGAGTGTTTTTTGGCCAAAAGTTTCCCTAAGATAGAAGTCAGGATAACACAGAGGAAAAAACTCTTCTACAGAGTGTCATGTATTTTGAGTGCAACACTGTTGAATTTTGTCGGCAGATAATTTTAGTTACTTGGGCAATAGCTTCATTTATAGCATAGATCCAGATTAGGTTAAATTTAGTTTGAATTTAGAAATAGAGAGCTATATTATAGTTACAGACAGGAGAGCAGGAACATCATGTTCCAAGTTAAAATAAAATGCTGAATGTCACAATCTGGTCACACAGGAGCTCTGGAAAAGTCAGCCAAAAGAGACCTGGGCTCATACTGCTGAATTCTTAAGAAAGAAGAGGCAGGCTCAACTCAGAGGGATTCTGTCACTCAGTCATCTGAGTGGTACATAATTTAGTGGGTATGCTGTAAGCAATGTTACAGGTATAACATCTGGTTACCAGACAAGCATTAGAGAAAGGGGTATTCTCACCCTGGGTTAAACATTAGATAATGTGTGTGTGCGCGCGTGCGCGTGTGTGTCCCCTTTATGTGGAATCCTTGAAGTGCTGTTTATCCCTGAATGGTGATGCCTGGCTAGGAGTTGGTTAGAACTGCTTCACTGTGCTTTGACTTCTCCTATAGTTATTGGTGTCATACTGTGTCCACTTCTGTCCTGCCCCACTCAGCAAAGAGGAATTCATTTCCTGATGTGCAGAAAAGGATTGAGCTGTAGGGTTCTGCATCTGCCCAGAGCCAGAGCTGCCCACACTGGCAGGGTCTCTCTGTCCCCCCAACCCCTCTGGCGTGTTAGGGAGGGAGTCTGTTTCTACTTACCAACATGATTGGCAGCCCCATTCTGCCTCTCATTCTCATCCACTTGGCATTTCTTCTTGGCGATCTTGTGGAGAATTGAAGCCTTTTCTCTGAACCTCCCTGAAGCAAGAGAAAGTTGCAGGGAGGAGACCCAGTGAGGAGAAAGATAAAGGAAAGGTCTTATGGCCAACAAGAAGCACTGGCAGGACAGGCATGTGACTCCTTCAGCTGTGCTTCTCTAGGAGCAGTGACCATACCATTCTGTCCAACCCAAATGCCCCACCACTTGCATGAAAGAATTTTCTTACCTTTATGGGTTCTTTAGCTCATTTCTACATTTGAGAACCTGAAGGTGCTGGACCATAGATGAAAGGTGGGACTTGGAACTCTTCCCTCCCCTCCCAGTTGCTTACAAAATAAATGAAAACATCAAGCATCACTAAACTCTGCCCTGTACTGCTATGATCCAAAACAGTCTAAAGAGACAGAGTTGTTGGGGAGGCATAGCCATTCATCTGGAGTTAAGTACTCATCCCAGATTGGCTTTTGGCAATGAGTTGGGAAGGAAAGTCAAGCCCAGGGTCTTTTGATTTGACTTTGGTTTTCAAACATTTATCATAATTAACATGGCAGTTTCTAAACGAATCAAGAACAGACATCACAGCCTTCTAGAAGAGCCGAGTCAGCTGCAATTAAAGCATTAAGGAGGCAACTGATTCCATTTGGAGATTTAGGGCAAAGAATGATCAACTGAGCACAGCAAGTCATGTTGGTGATGAGACACTTTGGGAAAGGTGCTGGAAAAAAATACCATTCTCAAATTAATCACTTCAAACAGCTGTGCCACAAGTGTGCAGCATCCTTTCTTATTCATTATTGACATAATTAATGGGTAAACACATGCAGCAAGCACAGAAAATAAGCATGCAAAGGTGCAGAGATTAGGGACACACAGCACATGTCTTTTTTTTAATCCTTGATTTTCTGCCTTGGGAACATTCGAGTTACAAAAGATTCTCATTTTAAACTAATTATTGCCTACATTCAGATATGATGAGTTCCTCAAAGTACCTTACCCACTACAATTTTCCACACTATGCAGTTCCCTAGAAACATATTAACAGGATATGTCATTTTGCTTTTCTAGTTAAAACCAAACCAAATCAAACCAATCCAAACAAAACTGAACCAAGCCAAACCAAACCAAAATGTTTCTCTTGGATGGGACATAGCAAGTTGGCATCCACTACCCCTCCCTTCCTCATGGATGTGGATTATGGAGTATGGTCACAGTGATGACTTGTGCGGCTGGTTTATGGATTCGTTAGCTCATTTCTTCATTTGAGAGCCTGAGGGTGCTGGATTATAGTTGAAAGGTGAGACTTGAAACTCTTCCCTCTCCTCCAGTTGCTTACAAAATAAGTAACAGCCCAGTCAGTGACACAGCCCAGCCAGTGGTAACAGAGACATAGTATGGGGTCCTTTCTGCTTAGAGCTTCATCAGCCACAAACATGGACACCTTGGTACATGAAGGCAGCCTCTAGGACAGAAGCACCTCAGTCTAGGCAATGAATGTGCAGCTCAGAGCGTATTCTCAAGGGGAAGCCTTTACAGAGAGAAAAAGAGGGCAGTACACAGCTTGGACTGCACAGGGGATGAGAAAGAAGGATGAGGAGATGGGCACAGTGGCCATCCTTGAGGAATGCTGAAGGCCAGAGCGACATTTGTCGTCCTGGAAGTTTGAACACGGTTGTTTTTGTTCATTCTCCTGGGAAAACTATGGGAATAAAAGGGGTAAAGGAAAGAAAACCAAGGCACTAGAAAAAGGAAAAGGTAAAAGGGAGCAAAGAAGGGGAGAAAAAAAGAGATAAAGGATATAGGACGGAGGCAGAGGACTGGGTACTGTGATTTCCTGGAAGTTGCCCAAGCAGCAGAGATGCTGGCCACTTCTCCAACTGCCAGATCCAGTCTTTTCTGAGGACTCAAACTAGTAATAAGAGTGACATTCAGTACTCTGGAGCCTTAAGGCACAAGAAGGCTTACTTCTTGTGGAAGAAGACTTAAAGAAGCCCCTAATTATGTGCTTTTCCGTTCGGGAGAGGAAAAAGGAGGTACTGAAAATTTATTGGAGATGCAGCTTCTACAAACAAAATCATTCTACCATGGTGTCAGGCTCATTCTTTGAACTTAGATCATTCTGGAGCTCTATGAATTAAAGATGATCAATAGTTGCTATTTTAAAATTATGTATAAAATAATAATAAAGTAGGAAAGGATTCCAAAGAGGAAACAAGCCTGTGGAAAGAAAACCTGAAACAATAACCCAATCCAGATAATGTCCTAAAGTCATGAAACATGGCAGAGAAAATACTTGCTAGAAACCAGCTAAGCACATATTGTTTGTGGTTACAAGAATGTTTTCAGAGCTTAGATGTGTGTCAGAGATAAACCCTAAAATATATAAGGATATAGTCACCTACTCTTGCAGGAAGCATCCTTTAGTACAGTATGGGCCACAAATGTGGCTGGTTTTCCCAAACTCTCCAAGGAATGACTATGTGAACAGGATGGGAAATGATTCTGGAATTGAGATTTATGGGTTCTCAAACATTTTATGTACCAGGGAGGGTTGTTTTTAGACTGTGTGTTACTACTCTTCTCATTGCAGCAACGTCTTCGATTCTCTATGCTATTGAAAAGTGGGGTATAGTCCTATAGGCAGCAAGGCAAAGCAGCTATGGCTGGTTTGAGAGCTGTCTTCTCTACAGACTTCTCTTAACCATTCTTTATTCCCACTAAAATGATCTGGCAACCATTTTGCATGCTAAGTGCTGACAATGGCTGCTCCATAGCCTAAAGGGAATTTTCCCTTGAAGATTACTTTCTAGAAAGACAGCAGTTGAAGGCTACAGAATTCAGCACACACTTGTGCTCTTTGAGGTTAGCGGGTAGAACCTGAAAGTAAGGTGTGCTCGCTAGTCACTGCACACTTCTGGGCTCATCCCAGGGGAGCAATGCAAGAGGTTGTGTGAGGTTCCTAGGACAGGAGTAGGCAAAAGCCAGCACAGAACCTGTGATCTTCAAGGTGACCACCTGTGGCTTGGGGTAGGAAGACATGGCACCTTCAGGACTAAGCATATGCTGGGGAGAATACCAAGAGGGGTGTGGGTGGTGTTGACAGCACAGTATTGTGGTTAAGTGGAAGTCATTTAGAGGCAGGCAGATCTGGTTTGAGCCACAGGTCTTTCACTGGCTCTGCCAGGTGATTTTTGGTAAGTTTTGTAATTCTTAGCTTCAGATTTTTCATCTCGTATGTGGGGATTCTAATGGTATATTGGCTAAGTAGTTAAATTTAAGGTTTAAGTAAGAAAATAAGTGTATGTTTGTGGCATTAGGAGAATTCTCTAAATAAGAGGCGAAACAAACCAACCAAATCTCAGGACGAGGATGATGTAGTCTTGAGTTGCTTTAGGACGATTTTTGCTATTATCTCACCTTTCAATGCACACAAACAGAACTGGAGAATAAGCTACATCCAGATCTGAGAATTTAAGTATCCAGGACACCTTGTGTTTCAGGGAATCCTCCAAAAGTCAGCTCCAAATTTTAGGTACGGATTCCATGTTGTTTTAAGAGGTGGCATAGAAGAGTAGATCTAATAAACAATTGGGTGGTTTTGTGCTTGGTGCTAAGGAATCAAGATATTTTTGGGTGCTTTGCAAGGTGAGTGAAGGAGTGATTTTTAACATGTTTTAAGGCATCCTTAAAAAATATATTCTGTTGTGGTGCAAACCTTTAAGGTGTTGTATTTTTATATAGCTACAGATACTTGTACACTTAGAGATCTCCAAAATAGCAAACTGCTCAAATCGTGAGGCACCTACGTCAAAACCGAGTACACAATTTTAATATAGTTTAACTTGTTCTGAAATTTGCAGAAGAGTACCAGCTGAGTGTCCTCAGAAGAGTGCGTGTTGAGGGGGTGGTAAGGAAGTCTGGAAGGAAAAGATCAAAAGCATAAAGGCCTAACGTGAATAAGAATGAATTTAAAAAACAACCGCAATCAAAATATTTGACCAAATCACTTTGAGATAAAACAGAAGCCGCTTGCTGTATTGCAAAATAACCTTTGGAGGGTCTGTTCACTCAACGGAAATAAATTTGTCCTCTGTTCTGGTATTAATAAATTAAAACAGCCCCTCGGAAATTGCTTCACATCTTTCCACCAACTCTGTAATGGGCAGGTTACAAAAGGAACCTTTCGCAATCAGATTATGCCGTGTACCACAGAACATTCTAATTGGCAACACAGGAAAAATGGAAGAACGATCACACATATACTTCGGTGAACAGACCATGGTTGGGAAGAAGAAAGAAAGAAATAAAGAAAGAACAGAAGGGAAAACTTGAAAATAAGTCTTAGAAAATCTATTTTTGTGTTTTTCGTCCTGCCTTTCCTGTCTTTCTTTGAAGTTTGAGGCTTGGCAGATAGCTTAAAAAACAAAAGAGCTCCTGAACTTTCCTCTCCTTTATTCCTCGCCTTTTTTTCTGAAAGCAAAGACTGAAATGAGGCAGATGGGTCATCCTCATCCTGACAAGGCTTGCCACAGAACCAATGGGGCACCATGGGGTCATCCTCTCCTCTCACCTCCCACTTCTCCCTACCAGCCCCTTCAGCATCAAGACTCACAAGAACAACCTGATTTGTACCTCAGGCTTGTCTCTTTCCAGCACCTTTATAGATCAGTAAATCAGATCATGCCACTCCCCTGGCTATGCAAAATCCTGTAGTGGCTCTTCAGGTCAAAGTCAAAGTCAAGGTCCTTACAATGGACTCCAAGATTCTATACAGTGAAATTCACCCTTTCTGCCTTGAGTCTGTTTTCTATTCTCCTTGCTGATTCAGCTCCAGCCACAGTGACCTCCATACTGTTTCTCACAAACTGCGCACTATCCTACCTCTGAGCCACGTCATTGGCTGGTCCTTCTACCTGCAATGCTCTTCCTCTAGAAATCCTTGGGGTTCACTGTCTTACTTCCTTTAAGTACTTGTCCAAATGTCACCTTCTCTTTTCAGTTTTTCTGGTAAGCCTCTTTCTCTAGCATTTGTTATCCCAGTTTATTTTCTCTACAGTAGATATCACCATCTAATTTGCTGCGTAATTATTACTGTTTGGTTATTTGTTGTGTCCCACTGGCAGACAAGCTCCATGAGGGCAGGATTGTTGTTTTTGCTCACTGCTGTGTTCTCAGCACCTGTGAGGCTCAGTGAATCCTTGTGTCCATATGTCTAGGGAAATCTTTGAGGTTATAACTCCATGTTGAACAGTGACCCAAAGTAAATCCTTTTAGCACCTCTCAAGCTCATGGCCCTAGTGAGGCTGGGGTGACCAGTGAGACTCTAGGAATTTTCTAGAGGTAAATAGGAGACAATGGAATGCACCAAGAATTTATACTCCAGAGGTTGAAAGCAGAGGGACACACCAGTTGTCCCCTTTCTGCATTCCCAAAGCAAAGTTGGTGGGCACAGAAGGGAGCTCATGCTATATAGACCAGGTTTGGTGAGTACTATAAGGGGCAGGGGAGAGAAACTAGGCCTCAGCTCCTCTTCTTTATTAGGCTGCTTCTCACTTATCAAGGCTTAGCTTGAAGGTTTCTCTATGGACACCCACATCCCTCCCTCCCATGTGGGAAATCCCTTATTCTCACTGCACTTTTGTAAACCTGTCACAGCCTTCTCTTAGCCTGCCGCCCACGTGTCTGCAGTCCCCACCAGAGGGCAGTCTTCTCTAGGGAAGTGATCTTCCTGCCATTTTAGGGTTCCTCAAAAAAGTGTTTTAGAATAATGCCTGGCTCATATGCACTTAGAGATTGCAGTAAAACTCACTATAATCAGCTCCTCGGGGAAGCCAGTCTGCCTTTCAAGCCAGTACAAGTCACAAACAATTTTCCACACTGCAAATAGCAAGCAAATCTGTGCTATATACTGGGTAGTGTCTGGTAACTAAGGTAGATTCTTGCAGAGTTCACATCCTGGAGTGGAAAGAGACCAGGAACAACCACTTCAGGGTTGTGATCTTATGGTGGCCTTCTCGTGGGGTCTGGAAACTCAGAGAACAAGACTGAAAGCTCCTTAGTACAAGATGCTACCTTGCAGCTAGAAAGACGTGTCTATGCTGGTGCTTCCCTCTGTTTAGGACACCTCGGCTCACATGTTAACTCTGCCTCCGGCATCTCTTAGCAGTACTCAAAGGAACCTGGTTCAGCCACTTTTTCTTCCATATGACTTGATTTCTCGGTGGTATTTTGTATTCCTAGCCCTCCTGAATATTGTCTTTGCTTTGAGAAACCCTCAGAGTTCCCCTTCAAGGTCAGTACTTTTCCAGGCTCCTTCCTGACACTTTCTTCCTTGTACCTCACTTTCTCACCAGGGGACCAAACTGATCACTCTGATTGTCCATGGTCCCTAAGCCCAACCCTCTAATCCAGCAGACTTCTGAACAACTTTCCTTAGAAGTTCCTGATAAATGCAACATCCCCCAAAGTCCGCACATTATCTTCCTTCCTAGGATTCTGCCTTCTTTTTATATTTTCTATTGGTGATTTCCATGCTGTAATTTTTCCCAGTCACCCTACAGATCTCCCTGTCACCAACATTCAATTAGTCACTAAGTACTTTTGACACTAACTTTGAACTCATCTTTTCCCCCCAATTTCTCCAGTGTGAATATTGGCTCCAGTGTTTGATTTGGTCTCCTGATTTTCAGTTGCATCTTCTGATTCCTGCAGTTTAGCATAGTGACTTGGAAGGCTCCACAATTACTTACTTGTTTTATTCTTTTCAAGTTTGCTGTAGTCACCTTGCCCTTCAGAAAACTTGCCCTGGGTGCCTTTCTTCCCTTACAGACCCTAATACCTGGGTCATCATGGCAATAGTCTTAGGGGCTCGGAGATATTTTACTCACTCAACTAGTGTGTGGGGCCCTGGAGCACAAGGCTGCTGCATCCATCTCCCAGTGCTGGTTCCTGCAGCTGTTGATGAGCACAGCTACATTAATGCAAACAGTAATGGACGTGAGTAGGTGGGGAGGTGCTTGAATTTTTTGTTGTAAGAAACTCTATTCTGAGTTACCTTTGGGGAGGTGGGTAGAGAAAGGAGGAAAACCCAGAAGACAATGCAGAACACTCTCCAAACTCTCTGCTGGGTTCATGCTTAGGCTAGATTTCTGAAGTCTAATAGTATTTATAGTTAATGCTTGTCTATCTTAATACTTTATTTTTCCTCAGTACTAGAGTTGAACCTAGCACTTTTGTACTGGGCTATATCCCTGCTCTTTTTTGTTTGTTTGTTTGTTTTTAAATTTTGAGACAGGGTCTTGCTAAATTGCTAAATTGCCTAGGCAAAGTTTGAATTTGAACTCCTCCTGCCTCAGCCTCTCAGAATGCTGGGGTTATAGATATATACCACCAGTTGATAATCTTTTCTGAAAAAGATATCTCATCAAGTTCAGGTCAAATTGGAATTTTACAAACCAAAAAGTTTTGCACCAGGTATTGAACTATTGGCTATAATGTTTCAGGGACAGGGTCAACTTATTGCCCTTGGCTGAGACTGACACTGCTTGAAGCTGTTTTTTCTTTTTCTTTCTTTCTTTTTTTTTCCTTAAATCATTTTAGGCCACCTGCTTTAGTGTTTCAGGAACTTAATTTTCTGAACATTTCTATCTTATCCACAGAGATACAAACTGTCCACACAAAGAAAGTCTTGAAAGAGGTTGGTCTGATTCTTGGGTTTGCAATTCTGAGTCAGGTAGAGTCTGCCAGACAGAAGCTCTAGATATCTTCCTTTTGTTTTCCTCCTGTGAGCTCTGTGGATATGTTAGAAATAACATGCGTGAAGACTGACTTTGCTAATAAGGAGAGCTTCATAGCCCAAAACCTGCCAACATTTAACCTGACTACCTCCAAAAAGGTCTCTTTGGTCAGTCTGTCAGCTCCTCGGCTATTTATCTCTGCAAGTAGGTCACGACATTAATCTACTCATCTGGGGAGAGTTTTGATTTGTTCACAGCTCCTGGAAAATAGTAGAAGCTAAATGAATATGCATTGAATGGCTACTGTGACCTAAAAAAAAAAAAAAAAAGAACCTAAGAAAACAGTTCTTCTTCTGATGTATTTACACATTGCCTAATTATCTATTGTGATGTGCAGTGAAAGTAACAGTCATGATTTCATGCACATACATCATCAGTTGTCACCTGGGTTTCATGTGTCTATAAATTGGTACCTAATTTGAGTTCCTAATTTCTGTTTTTGTTTTTAATCCTTAAGTTTAAATTATGATCTGGTACCTACAAATCCTACGATTTGAAAGGTGGGATTGCTACAGAAGTGCTGACACACCTGGGCAGAGTCCTTAGCTCAAAGCTTAGAGGGCCAGGACCAAAATGAGATGATTTGATTTATTGCAGATTAAATCATAAGAGAAACTTACCATGCTTCATCGAACATGCCAGCCTCCCTGTATAACAGATTCTTGCTTTTTTTTTTAATAGAAAGTTTCGTGTGTGTGTGAATGATTAATTTATAATAACAGTATTTAAGTTTGACTGATGAAGGCAATCTAGCATTTTCAGCTCTAGGAATGTCAGAAACAGAAACAAAGAAGCATCCATGATTTGCCTTCTGCTGCCATTTAACACCTTCCACATACGCAATGTGGCAAAATCTGCCTGTACTTGCCAACTCCAATCTTTCTGCCTTTACTGCTGACAGTTTAGATCATGAAAATAAGATGCAATGAAATTTGAAAAGCTGGATGTATTCTCATGAGAAGAATTCCTTGGTCCTGGTTTTCAGGAAGACTATGGCTTTACTCACACAGCGGATTTGGTCTTTCTGACAGACCTGATACCGGATAGTACCTGATTATTTTGGTTAGGCATGTTGATAAGGCTGCTGTCTTCCTAAGATCCAGCCCCAGGGAGATGCTTGTAAGAATACATCTGTGAAGCCATGTGGCTAATAATTGGTGGGTCCGATACATTTGTTTTTTAGATAAGGCTCAGCCTTGCTGAGAGCATCTGTTCAAGTGCCCAGAAAAATCCCCTGATCATGGAAAGTTGGACCAAATGAGTTAAACCATAAACTTGGAATGAATGAAACATAACACGATATTGGAAATGGTGTCCATGGACAAGAGTGTGCCCCACTTTGGTAACTAGAAGGCAGAAAGGTAAGTTGTAGTGTGCTTGTCAGACTTTCTGCAGGACTATAAACAGTCTGGGGCACATGTTGTGGAAATCGGACATTTTGTATAGAAGGAACAGGCTCGTCACTTAATTTATGAAGGACAAATACTTTAATCACAATTGTACCCTGATTTTAACTCAATTTTGGTAAAAATTCAGGTTTCTAAAACAAATAAATTAGAAGCCTACAATGTACAATCTTGTCTAATTTACTTGTTTTAGAGACCTGAATGCAATTATATTATGAAGGTTTATCTGCTTTGTAGTGAAGTCAATACACATCCTTCTTTGAAATAATTATATGGGCCAGGAGGGGAGTCAGATAGCATTGTTGTAATAACTAGGTAAATTTTATAAACCGGAAACCTCCTAAATGTCTATCAACAGGGGGCTGCCTGAACCCCCATGGAACAGCTATGCAGTGGAATACTTTGCAGCTGTTAAAAAAGAGAACAAGAATTTCCTGACTGTGTTCATATGGTAAGATGTGACCCATAATAGAACGTGTATTGAAAAAAACAAATGTGTTAAAAGCTGATAAAAGTGGTTACTTATAAGGAAAGGGGAGAGACACTTTTATTGTCTTGCCTTATGTGGTGTTTCTTTTTTACCTCTATGTTCCCATAATGTTTTTATAATAAAAAAGAATAGCTAAAATTAATTTGTAATTTGAAATTTCTACTGTGGTAAAAATTTGGACTTGTAGTTAAAAGGAAATTTTTTTTTCACTGTTTTAAAGGTCTGTTCCATATGAATTAGCTAATGTGCTATTTGCTATGTTTAACACAATATTAAAGACTTTGGCTATGAATATAATGTACAATCTTTTTTTTTTAAATTTCCTCAGAACTCAGGAGCTTAGTAGGTACTCATTATCTGAATTCTCTTTTATGCTGGCTTCCCTGGATTCTCCAAAGAAGGTCTCACATCTTTCTGAGCCATGTCATTCCACCTTTGAGCATGTCTGAGAGAAAGGCTTTTCTATCCTGGGAAGAACCTTCTTCCCCTGAATTGAGGAAGGCCATTGTGTTTCCCCAACCATGATGCCAACCTGGGGTGCACCTAACTGATGCCCCAAAGGTCCGCTTTCTTCATAAAACAGACCCTATTTTTCTACTGCAAATTTCCCGTGGAGCCAATTCCAAACAACAACTTTTAGCATATTGTTAAGTTGTTCCCCAATAACATGCTGCGTTCTTTCCACATTGGCGTAGCTTGCACATCACGCACTGACAGCTGGACCCTCATCTCCGGGTGGCTCTGGACATCTTTCCCTCTCTGATCCCTGACATCAATAGGTCTCCTGCACGTTAAGCTCTTTTCTCAATATTCTCCTTGCTTTCTTGTTCCAGTTGAAAGTCAACTGTTTGTTGAAAAACTCCCTTCTCTTGTAGCCCTTGAACATGGCAGCTACTTGCTCCTCCAAACACTCCATACATTATCCCCTCCTTCTAGTAGCTTTTAGACCATTTCTTCTTGCTTCTTGGAAGTATAAGCCAATAAATATAACAGCTCTACCCCAAATGACTCTTGGCTTCCTCCTTTCTTTCCTGAAGCTTTAACAACTTAGTTCACCATTTTCCCCATTGTTATACACCTGTTGCCAACCACAGTGTTTTTACACAGCTGAGTATGGAAACACTGGGCCCCTTAATGATTTAACCTACTAACCTCCAGCTGCCCTTTCTCAGCCACACATTGGTCTACTCTTGGTCACTGGACTCTGCCACTAGCAATAGCTGAATCACTTTCAAAGTCTAGATGGGGAACATCTTAGATCTACACTACCCTTTCTAATGTAATTTGGCGGGGGGTGGTACCGAGGATTAAACTCAGGGCTGTCACACATCGCCACCCCCATTTTTCTATTTTTTATTTTGAGACAGGATCTCACTAAATTGCTAAATTGCTTAGGCTAGACTAGAATTTGTGATCCTCCTGCCTCCATCTCCCAAAGTGCTGTGATTACCGGCATGGGCTACCACGCCTGGATTTTTAAAACAATCTTTCTATTGCAATAATTCTTTGATCTAATTGGTCAATTCATTGATACTTTCATCTTTTCCCTGCTGCTCTCTGGAACATGTTCCTCACTGGGCTTCTGGAACACCATTTTCTCCTGATTTTTTTTTTCTTTTGCACATTCCGCTTTCCTTTTTTGGGCCTTACTTTCTTCTTGGACTGTCACATTTGGAGTTTCCAGGGATGAATCCTCATCCTTCTAGCTTTAAAGATGTCATTTCTGTAGCTTTAAAGAGTACGTTGATTTTATGGCTTTGGAGTTTCCATTACAGCCCTGCCTGACCTCTCTTCTGAGCACCAGCCTCCTGGATCTGCCGCTTTCCAGCATTTCTTCTACCTGGATGTTTCACAAACGTCCCAAACTACCCACAAATTCTCATTGTCTCACACAGCTTACTCTTTGCTCAGTTGTCCCCATCAATATGCAGTCAAATGGAAGTGCGAGTTCTCTGTCATGGAGAAGTCTGCAGGTTACCTATTCAAATTCTATTCTCTTTTCATTTCTCAATGACGTAACACCAACATTATTAGAGAAAGCTACTCACTGAATCTGACAAACTATGCAGTATTTTTAAACTGCCTCAATCCTAGATGTCATCTTGTGAGTGAATATTGGACAAATTCTACTGAGAGGGTCTTCAGGAAGACTCCTTAAAAAAAAGAGAAAACATCAGGGAAAGTCACTTTGTTCCTTCTTAGAATACAGATGTGATGACTAGAGCCCCAGAAGCAGCCTTTCTGAATGATTGGGAGCCCTTGAAGTTGAAAATCATACACCACAGTTGTGAAGCAGAATTGGTAGAAGGAGCCTACATCTTGGAATATTGTGGAGTTGCTAGATCCTTCATGTCCTATCTGGCTCTGGAATTCTTACACTTAAAGAGAAAAATAAACTTCCATCTGATGTAAGCCACTGTTAATCTGGATTTTCTGTTATATATAACTGAACCAATCTTGCCTGACATATTGTATATAGCATGGTTTTACCCATTCAAGCAAGGATTAAAATGTACCATGAAGGCAGCAGATAACACCAAGGACTTGTTTTAGAACAGCATTTTTAGAGGACACATCTTGGGCAATGGAAAGCACTGCTGAATGATATTCCAAAATCCAATTCTTTTTTTTTTTAAAGAACTGGATTATTTCAATGAAACTAAGGATATCAAATAGCTGACTAGACTATGTGACCTTCAGGTAATTTTGTTTCTTTGAAATAATTGGTGTTAAAAAAAACCTCAACCAAATGCCTAATTCAAGAGCCTATGAATCATGTGATATATTATTAGTTCCTCAGTTTGGTAAAGGGGCTATTGGTTATCTTGAAACAGTAGGCTTAATTTCATTAAAGAAAAGGTCATTATAAATTTTGTTCTTGATATCACAACTTCTCTACCTCAGTTTTCTTATCCAAATGAACAAAGGTTGGTGTTTTGTATATGGGTGAAACTATGTTTCCTGGAAATGGTTTCTGTTAAGTGGCAATGATTTTGAGCTAATACAGTGCAAGGAGCTGACACCGTATATCACTTCATTGAAAGATATCAGTCAGGATGCCTATCTACCTACCTACATGTCTCTATGAATTGTTTATCTCCAAAGAGTAAAATTTACTAGTTGTGTATATTGCCATCAGTAGAAAGGCTTCTTCTTTAAATTCCATCATGCAAACTTGTTTTATTTTTAACTAACTTTCCATATTACTCTTTCTGTAGGGTAATTTAAGAAAGGAAGCCAAGTTCAATTTATTGAGAATTTCCTAGAGCACGAATGATATCAAATTTGTGTATCTGCAGATGAAAAATAAGCTATGGGTTATTAACCTTAAGACTGGATGTTGCTCTTCCAATAACACACAGCACCACCCTATGAGGAAATAAGGGGTAGCTTTCCATATGGGGGGAGTTGAGGTCACTGAAAGACCAAACCAGGGCCATTCATTTGAGTCCCCAGAAATGTCTTATTACAGAAGCCAACACTGTCTCTGAAAGAAGTGAAGCTCACAGTCTACCAAGTCTAGAAAATACAGAGCAGGTGCTCACTTGTTATGAAATGAATATACTTGCACAAGTGGCTGGTAGGACAGTGTGTCATCTTGCAATGCAGAAATAAGATAATGCAGGCATCACCTGCTTGGCATTCTCATTTCCCAACGCTGAATGAGTTGTTTTCCACTGGGATTCCCCAGAACAGAGGTGTGTGCAACACACCCCTCATCTCCCTGCCTGTGTCTCCCTCTAGGTCATGACTTCCTTAGGAGGACTTCCTTTGATCTCTACAACCTCTGCTTCCAGTATAGTGCCTGGTCCATCAAGAGTCTCAATGTTTGGAGTTGGGGAGGAGGACAGGTACGACTCAGGGAGCTGACCTAGTTCAGGTTCTAGAATACCTGACTGCCCTGAGGGATGGAAAGAAAGGGCTCTGAGGGCTGGGAAGAACTTTGTAAATACCACAATTTTGTCCAGGGTTTTATTAAAATAAACTTTTAATAGTAAAGTGTTCAAGTAGGAGGAACTGTTTCATCCCATAGTTTATTGTTGTCCACTCTGTGATGCTGTCTTTCTTGGTCTTCCCACTCCCTTTGCCACAGCCAATTTGCACTTCCTCTGTCCCTCATACTCTCCTGCACAGCACACTGCAGCACAGCCACAACAGCTGGGGTTTGGCATAACATGGTCTTCAGGTTAGACCCTGTATTACCACTACCTCCAGGTCCCAGAGCTAATTATCTTACTTCTTTGAGTTTCATTCATTAATTTCTACTTGTGTGATCATCACGAGGATGAGATGATGCAGAATATATAAAGCCCACAGCCCTGCACTGGCAGGTAGGAGACGCTCAGGAAATGCGGGTGTATCTTCACCCTCTTATTCCTCTTTCAGCCTGGTGGGGCAGTCTTGCCATCCTCTTTACCCACTTTACACCATATTTACTGCTACCTTAAGGCCTCGTTCAAAGACCACCTTCTCTGCAAAATCTCCTTTACAAGTGAAATTTAGCTTTTCTTTTCCTGCCATCTGCTGTCTTCTGATCACCTAGGGTACTTATCATCATTTTTCTTGGTGTCTCAGTGATGGCTGTGTGATATTTCCCTCCATCTCTAAATCCTATGGGAGCAAACTGATTACCTTTTAGTCTTATTTCCTCGAAGCACCTAGCAGAACAACTTGCATGCAGTGAGTGCTTAAAATAATGGCCCAATACGTTCAGGACAATTCTCTTTACTCAGAAATCACTTAACTTTTCTTTGGATATGGGGTTCTGTTTGGTCCACTTAGGGAGGAGGAATAAAAGCTTCATTGTATCTGACCTCACATAATGTCTAAAGAATTCCTGGAAAAAGTAAAAAATAACTTGTACACTACTCTCTTTGTAAAGACTACTCACATAAGCAATCATAATAGTCTTGCTTAGGGGCTAGTTGCAACTCTAAAATTGTGAAAATGCATAGTTGGAGGGGAGATATCCCAAAGGCTAGCCAGCCCACAGTTATTGCCCCCAAACATCTTTGTCTTTATTGTATTTCCTTGAATTGCACAGCAAGGAAGTGATATAAATCATAGTTAGGATTATTATTTTACAACGAGAAAGGAGGGACCCTTGAGGATTTGAAGAAGTCATACCTAGCAAATGCCAGATCTGAGGTCACTGAGCTGTCTTTGTCTTTTCGATGGAATCCTAGAATTAGGTTTAAGCCAAACCTGGCTTGTTGTAGAGGCAGCTGCCAAAGGATGTGATCTGAGGTGGTTGAGTGTCTGTTCCAAAATATCCATGTGATTTCCATGTGTCTGGAGAACTTTTAAATTTTTCAGAGATTCCTATTTCAAGTTAAGAATTAATCTTAGCCAGCATTTCTGCAATTGTCGATGCAAGAATGGGTTTTCCGGTCAAAGAAACTTGGGAAACCCTGCACGGTTTTCCCCTCCCTACACTTTACTACAGGTTCAGTGCACAGGAGCATGCTGAAGGCCCTAAGAACACACGTGGTAAAGAAATCTGTTCAATTTAACTCAAACTTTTTAACTTATTCAACTATGAAATTAATACTCCTTTTCCTTATTGTAAAATGCCTAGTAACATCAGATGAGGCTAGTATTTCACAGAACATACATTAGATATGCTGCCTTCACTATTGTTCGTTGTCACCATAATGGGGATGAATGTTCAACTGGGAATGGGACATAGTGGGACACGCCTGAAGGGATGGGAAGTCAAAAAGGATAAAGACAATTAAAGGGGTCCATGAGGGCCTTCAACGCAATCTGACAGTCTTACTAAGTTCTTTCTAGGTTCTCATTCCAGACATTATTTTTACTTCATTTTCCTGTTTCAAAAGCCCAGTCATTATTAAGTGATGTGATGAGACTGTACCATTTTTGCATCGTCATGTGATCTCAAATTGTCTCATGTTGTAGGACAGAACAAGGGAGAGCTTGGACAGCAAATTTGCTCAGTTGGGAAAGGAGGAAGGAAAGGAGCAGATTTAGGGGGAAGAGGGAGACTGAGATGAATGCAGACAAGATGTACTACTGGTAGTGGGAGTTAAGAATGGAGGTAAGATGGTGTAAAGAGAGACAGTGAAGGTTTGTGACAGGTCAGGTAGAAGCTAACAAACTCCACAGCAAGCCAGGGTTAAAATAATAACTGAGCCAAGAGCCTTCTTCTAAGAATGTTCTCTCTACTGGTAGTAGGATACTTATTCCTATCCATAGTATTCTGCCCTTGGATCTATCACTGCTCCAAGGGTCCCAGGCCCCCTCCTCATTGTTGATAGGGCCCAGTATGAGATTCTATTAATGGTCTGCTATTGTGCAGAAGCTGGAGTTGAAAGGGGCTTAAAGGGGCTTCTTTCTTACCTAGGGCTGCCAGATGGTCCACTTGTTTCATGCAAAGCAACTAGGAGGTATCTAGTAAGCTAAGGCAACTTAGAATTCTGGAAGCTCAAAACAAGATATGCAACACATTTGGGAATTTCTCTCTCATGTCAAAGGATAAAATTAGCTGATTCACCTACCAGACTTTTGTAAAAATCATGTAAAATTCCCAAATGTTTTCATAAGTTATAAATATTATATATATTCAAAAGGTGGAGTTCATGTGGGATAAAATAGGGGATAAGACAATAAGACAACTCCCTTTGCAAGAATTCATAGTTTTCAAATTGTTGCTCTGTGGAGAACTTAATTTAGAAAAGTGATTCTGCTTGGAAAGAAGTTGTCTTCTGGGAGAGTGTCTTGCCTACAATTCATTTATAAATGAATTTTAAAATAAATCTCTCCTCATGGAAAATGGTTCAAGTGATATGCCCAACCTCACAGAATGGGACCCTTGATATAGATAGTTCTGCTCAATGAAATGGTGGCCCTGGCATCTAACACTCCTTTCTGAGTCAACAGCAACTGCTCAAAGGGCATGAGCTCACAGTGCTCTGCATCACAATCAGGTCTCAAGCTGATTTGGGTGCATCTACTTACTCCAGACTCTCATTTATTTGCATAAATCAGAATCTCACCAGAACCTAAACAACCTCTGGAATCAAGGGCACATCAGGAAGGTGCTGAGTGGATGTGTTTTTATATGTTGTTGTGTGCCTGCAGGGGAAACAATACTGACCCAGTGGGTGTTCACTTGCATTTACATTTTTGACACCATTTCTCTGAGTGTGTTATACATTTGGGATGGTTTGGATTGTTTGAATGGAATAACATGATTACCCATGGTATTGCATGTCTCCAATTCTAAATAAACACAATGGCAAAAACTAGACAAAAATGTAGAATGAATAATAAATCACACAATGTCACTGAAGTCATGCAAAGAGGGGAAAAAAAGATTAAAAAATGGGCAAGCAACAGACATCATAAATGAAAAAACAGAAAAGAAAAAGCCAATGCATACAATTCTAAAATCATTCTTACCTTCTTCAGTCATTGTGTCATAATATTTTAGTTTTCCATATGATCCAAGTTCTACAACATCACAGTAAAAGACACAAAGATAAGGAACGAGCTATAATGCAAGAACTTTGTTTTTACACATTCTTAATTAATCAGATTCAGAGTTATACTGTCAAATTCTGCAATCATAACTATATGGAGATGTGCAAACATGGGCCATGTGGCAGACAGCTTTCACGGCCCATTTTCAGAAATCTCTTAAAATATATTATTCTTCTGAGGGTAGGATGTGCCCTGCATTACAGAATAGGACAGTTATGTTAACATCCAATGAAACAGAATGCTTGGCAAAGATACTTCACCCAACCCTATTCTAGCCCTACAATTTTTAGGGAGGTGACGCTCCAGGAGCAAAGGACTGAACAAGGACAATGACCAGGCCCATAGAAACTTGCAGACCCTGGAATTCCTTGCCATGAATGAGTAGGCCAAGAAGTACATTTCACATCTTCTTTTCAACAGAGAGCGCTTTGTAGAAAGTAAGGAAGCTACCTGGGAGAATCCAAAATGAAAAACCAGGGCTTAAAGTTCCCTCCACTTTGTAGCTCCTGACCCAGGAAGCACTGAGTGTCATGTGTGCAACGTGTAGGGAAGGCTGCAAATGGTGCCAGGTGTTCTGGGAGCAAGAGCAAGGCATATTCCCAGTGACGACTACCTGGATCAGACATGCGACAACACCCCAGAGCGAGGTGTCACCTGCTGTGCTATAAACAGCAGGGCGTGGATAGGACCAGCAGCTCCTCCTCTGATGGCAGGTGGCCCCCAGGTCTGGCTTCAGTGGAAATCATTGGCAGACTTTGCTGTTCTCTCTCACCAGTTGGTGGCATGGCAGCTGGGATGAAGGGACAGAGGAGGTGGGGACCCACCATTTTTCTTTTCTTATCACAATTTTAAAATGGAGATCTTTATCTTTGTTGGTCTGAAAATTCCCAATTGTTTTGAATGACATTGTGAGCAGGTTAAAAATATTTTTCGTGGTCATAACAACATTTTGCCAATAAACTACAAAAAATTAATTAGACTCAAGAGATATTCCTGTGATTCTGCAGAACACTTCCACATCCCATTAACTTGGGAAGATTCATATTCACATATGAATCAACAAATAATTTATGGGTTTACATACAAGATGAATCTACCTTAAATCAATAATAAATGTATTGTATGCTTATATTAAACATTCTTTACATATTCTTTTCCCCACATGTTTAAAATTTTACCTAAAGCTGTTTTAATACACTACCACAAATTTTGTCTTGAGGAGAAAAGTCACCTTATTGTAATGTTTCTGCAAAAATCTGCTTGTTCTCGATTTTGTTAGGTACATTACAGAAGATGCAGGTGCTTCAGAAGAAACTAAATTTTGTGTAAATAAGAAAAAAATTTTCATGCGTTCTGGGAATTGCCTTCAGTGGATTGTTTATTTCTGATATTTTAAGAAAAGCAATCTATTAGAAATACAACACTGCACAAGTTAGGAATTCTTAAGCGATCTAAATAACTTCATAAATACTAAACACATGTTTACAGTGATTTCACACATAATGTGTGTGTGTGTGTGTGTATAAAACCTTGCAGTAAGTTGATGGATTTTATCAGCTAAGTAATATTTTTGTAGTCTTTCTTCCTTCCTCCAAATAAAGCAGCTGGCATTCACTATCATTTGCTCAGAAAATAGACTGTGGATGGTTTCATACCTTCAAAGTTGGCTGCAATCCATATTCTACGTAGTGAAGATATACCATTGCATTTTCTATGGGTCCATCTTTTTTGATGCAAACTTACCACCTGTCTTCATGTATCAGTCATAGACTGTTAAATATCTGTCTGTGGCAGATGATATTGTTCTTAACCCCATATCATGGGAGAATCAGGTAAAAATAAACAAATACCATCATATTGTTGTATTATCAGTTTATGTTTACATAGTCAGAATTAGATCTGTTCATGTTCAACAAATACATACATTCTTGCCATGGTGGCAATGTGGCTGCTTCCTTAGATGACAAGTGGGACAGAAGGACAAGAATTGGGCACAATATACCAAAAAGTTAGACAGACAATGGTGGAATAAGCGTAGTGAAAAGCTGCATAGTGACAACTCAAAAGCACAGCAATGAAGAAATGGAAGGGAAGAGTACCTGTCCAAGCAAAGGCAGCCATGTGTACAGCTTACCAAAGAAAGGGCGGAAAGGAAAGAGCGTAGTCCTCAACAAGGCCAGGGATAAAATGGTCAGATGGCAAGCATGTTATCCACATCCTGAGGAAGCAGAGTACTATGCCCAGGACCAGGCAACCCTCTCCCCTGAATCAGGGCCTTGGAGGGTACAGGACAAGGAATGCGACATGTAACTAGGACAAATCATAACATGCACACATATGCCACAGTTCATCACACACCTGGTTGTTGGCCTACAGCCCATGGTTGCCTCCTAGAAAGTGGTTTTGTCTGCTCACAGCGTGTGACCAAACCTAGCCTGGCTGAGAAGATCTGGGAGGCATGAATGATAACTCACCTGTACAAGGACATGGCTTCTAATCAGCATACTTCCTATAGCAAACAACCAGGACAACCTGGTTACTTTAATTATTTTAATTGTTATTCAAACTGGGCAGAAGCTAAGCTGAGTTTCTTTAGTATGGGAGGGGGGAAGCTCGGAATTCAAGAAGGCATTGTTTAATCCCATCTAGCAATGTTCACTGTAGCAACTGAGCAGCAGGCAGCCAGGACTGGAGAAGTGGTGCGTTACACGTGATGCCATTCTGGGTACAACTTGGCGCCTCTTCTCTATAACATTTCTCCATGACCTGAGAGAAAACTTCAGGACTCAGTGGTTGGTGCTGGAGGTAAGCCTATAACCTGATCATGCAGGTGCCCAACATGACAGTTGTACTTGCTTTTAGGTTGTTTGGATAGGTGGGTGCACAGGTAGCCAGTCTTTTAGATTTCTAGGGGAATTGAACCCTTCAGTAGTTCTCTATCACTTCCTTCTGTCTTGCCAACAATTTCTCCACCTGGCTTAAGGTAACTTTGAGTGCTTGTCTGTACTTTAAAATTAACAAAACCAAAGTAAGGGTCTTGTCTCCAGTATTAAAGAATCTGTAAATAGGAATTAGCATTTTGTAAAAACAGGTAAGAGGAAAAAAAGAGAAAAAAGTCATTGTAATCCATTATGGACAATATATCTAAAAGTATACCTTGATTTGGTATAATCGTCTTATGTGTTTTGTATGGTTTTTGGCCTGGTAGTCTGGCTGTTAATCTGTATGTATAGTTTACTCTGTAAGGGCTTCTAAGATAAATAAATGAATCTGATGCTGGCCAATACAAAGGTAGGTGGAGCGCACGGGGAAAAAGAAAGAATTGAGATGTGCCATGTAATGTACCAACTCCACATGTAATCATTATGTACTGCAAAAATGTACTAATAAAAAAGTTAAAGACATTAACAAAGTGAATAAAATGGTACAGCCACTTTGGAAAACAGATTGGCTGTGTCTGTTAAACATAAAAAAAAAAAAGAATTAGCATTTTGAGTTCTTAAAGTCTTCCTTTGTTGAGAATACACAAACATAGATTTTTCCTTCCACCACTGCTTTTCCCAGCTGTAGTTTTGAGGCCTTTGACATTCTCAATTCTTTTACTGCAAATTCCAGAAGTGGAAGTAGCAGGAAAATGATTTCTCACATTTGAGGCCTCAAAAGTTTGTTGTAGAAAATGTAAATTCAATAGAAAGATCCATGGTGAGTTCATTTTATTAGACTGAAAAATAGAAGTAATAGAAGTAGAGAAGTCAATGAGAGCAAGCATTTATTATTTAAATATGAACTGATGAGAAAAATGATTTTTTGTTTCAAAGAGCTAGGTTTATTTTTGGTACTCGCTTGATCCGTGCATGAAAACATAAAATTAAGACTTTCTCAATACACAGTATAGTAGTTTTTTGATAAAGTTGTCTAATACTTACTGAGGAGATGTGTACAAACACTGGGTTATTTGAAGTCTACTTTCAATAGTGCATAGAATTTAAGAATATGGGCTTTGAAGTCAGGGTTGTGGGTTTGGACCCAAAATCTGCTACTTCGTAGATGTATGACTTTGGCCAAGGTGTTTCACCTCTCTGAGTCTCAGAATTCTCAACTGTAAAGGAAAATTGTGATTGCATCTGCCTTACAAGGTGTCAGGGAAGGGCAGACAAGATGACCACTAAGCAATCAATATGAAAATCTGTCATTATTACAAGCACCATAAAGAAGCGTGAAAGAGAACCAATGGGACCAGGAGCAGGCTACTGAAAGAAGATGATGTTTTTATTCAGGCTTGTTAAAACAAATTCAACACGATTTAAAGAGGTTTTTAAGTAGGGATTGTTGTTCAACAGTAGAAGATATTCTGCCACACTGTGGCTAGTATTTTAAAAATATCCCTTCATTAATCCTGTCTGTCTACTTTAAGATCCAAGAAGAATCAAAACATGGACCACAACCAGGGAGCAGGATATGAAAAGTGGGACCTGCATTTACCTGACTGTCAGAATTCCGGCCTGATACTTAGACACTTTCCCTTGTAAAATTTGCTTGTGAGTCCATCTCTCCAGCTAGGCTATCATTGGCGTCAGAGACTCTATTCCTCTTTAGATCCATCTCAGCAGAACACAGAACTGTGTTCACATCACATGCCTGCCACACATTTCTTAAATAAAGTATTCAAATTCACAGCTCCCAGATGACAATGACGTGCAGAATGTGTGTATATGTTGTACTTCTCTGGACTTGCTGAAGTTAAGAAGTCTGGTGCTGATGGCTGAGGCTTTTCAATTGATACTATAATGTTACTATAAAGGTGAAGAATGCTTCTGAGCAAGACAGATCAGTCAGCTAATTCAAAATATGATGCTACTGCTAATCAGTTGGTTGACTCTCTGACCCTCAATCCTTTCTGTGAAAAGTAGAAAAGTGCAATAAATGACTATTAAGAAGAATAATGAGTACCTATAGCACTTTGCAGTGAGGTGGTACAAGCATATTAAATAATTGGTTCCTCTCTTCATTGTCTGTCAAAGGTCTGCTGTGAACAACTAAGTTCAGTGCAAGGTAGTTAAGTCCTAGTCACAACACTAATGGTCATCCTGGGTGGATATCGACCTATACTTTGACATGTACAAGTCATCAAAAGTCCCTACCTTTCTTCCCCTCAGCATCGGAAGACTGGTGGAAGAAAACCTCTCCATTTGCTCGCTATAGGCTGCCTTGTCTAACTTTCAGAACCGTGTTTTGCAAATATTAACATTTTATCTTGAACACACAGAATTTTTTGGGCTTATTTTATAAATCTGTGAACTTATTTTTATGACAGAGTAAAATAGTTTGTTTTGAAGTTATGTAAATGGATAGTATGGAGGTTGAGTATTTGTAATTTCTCACTTTACTCCTTCAAACATAGCACTTGTATTTATTTGTAGATCTTATGGTTTTTTTGCAGGGTATCTGAGTTAAAGTGGCACTGCTATTTTTTTCCTGCTGTCTCCTCATATGCAAAATTTTCTTCACAATAAACACGAATTCTAAGTTAAAAGATATCTCCTAATACAACACAACTTTGAGCTTTTTGCTTGATCCCTCTTCAAAACGTCTATGTGGACTACAAAAATTAATGGTTTTTCTTTTATTCTTTTATATCAAATGTTCCTGCCAATATAAGTCATTTTTTTTATAACTAAGGAGGAAAAAAAAAAACACCTTAAGAGATGGAGGTTAAATGAGGAAACAACCATGAATCCTCACGTCAGAAGGAAGGGACTATTTTAACCTTCAAATTCTAAATCTCACTCAAAAAAGCTTTCAAAGCACTGACGTACTGCCGAAACTCTGTTTAGTATTCTGTGGGAGACTGATGTTTGTGCACCGAACTAACTCATCTAAGAGGCTCTTAAATGTGTACCCGGTCGCCTGGGGACATCTGCACCCAACATGTGCTACACATATCTGTCATATGCAAGGTGCTAACAGAGATGATTTGGCCCTGCGAAGTTCTTTTCACATCAAAATCTTCCAAATCTATGCTAATGAGTATTCTTTTTGTTCTGAGATTGAAAATCTCTCACTTAGGTTTTTGGAAATAGGCAAGAACTCTGTAAGTCAAAGTAAAGAGCCAAACTTGAGGGTAATTGGTATGGTTTGAATGTGGTCAGAAAATTAATATGCAATGCAACTGGGCTGGGAGACAGGTTAGATCTTTTGGGAGGAGTTAGATCAGTGCCATT
>RJWT010000733.1:7236-59171 GCA_004365215.1 Cuniculus paca | reverse complement strand
AATATCCTCATTCTGTGAAAAGCAGGGTAAGATTTTGTGAGTGCTACACCTGACCTGAAGATGGAAGGTGGCCTGTGTACAATACAAGGGAGGAGAAGAGGATTTTTTTCCTTCTTGTTTTGCTCTGGCTGCTGCCTTGAGGTGTTGCCCCAGTGCCCTGCCACCCTGCCTTGAAGCCAGCTGATTATGGACTGAAATCTCCTGAAACTGTAAGCTAAATCAACCTTTCCTTGTTTTACTTTGGGTGTCAGGTGTTTTGTCTCAGCAATGAGAGAGAAGTAACCAAGGCATACTACTGCAATTTTCACTGTATATGCCTTTTACTTCCTTTGTTAGATTGCTTCCTAAGTATTTAATTTTTGTGGATGCTACTGTGAAGGGTGTGGTTTCCGTTATTTTTCTCTCAGTGAGTTTATTGCTTGTGTACAGGAATCCTATTGATTTTTGAGTGTTTACTTTGTGTCCAACTACTTTACTGAACTTAGTTATTACATCTAGAAGTCTTTCAATGGAGTTTTGGGGGTCTTCTATGTAGACTATCATGTCATCTGCAAATAATGATAATTTAACTTCCTCCTTTTCTATCCTTATTCCTTTTATTTCTTTCTCTTGTCTAAATGCTCTGGCTAATATTTCCAGCACTATTTGCATAAGAGTGATGATGGTGAACACACTTGTTTTGTTTCTGATTTTAGAGTGAAAGCTTTCAGTTTTTGACCATTTAATATGATGCTGGCTGTTGGATGGCTTGTATCAGATTGAGTTAGATGCCATCTATTCTGATTTTCTGTACAGTTCTTATCATGAATGAGTGTTGGACTTCATCAAAAGCTTTTTCTGTATCTATTGTGATGATCATGTGATTCTTATCTTTCATTCTATTGATATGGTGTATTTTTTTTAGAGCAGAATATTTATTGGGAGAAAGAAAGAAAGCTTCTGTCAGAGAGACAGAAGGGGTCCTGAGTGGGTTGCCAGAGACTCTGTCTTTTAGGGACTTTTTATAGAGTAGATAGGTCCAAGATGGGGAACAATAGGAATTCCTAAGGTGGGCATAAGGTGGGACAGAACTATGGTTAACCAATAAGGTTAATTGCTCAGGTAAAATTGATTAAGTCCAGGACAAATGGGGAAGCAAGTCATGTAGCCAGCGAACATGTTTAATGAGCAGTGACTCTTTCCCTAGGGGGTCGAGACAGGTGACTCCTAGCTTTCTTAGGGATCTACAGACTTATTTAGAATATCAGTCCTCAGGAAGTAGGTGCTTTTGTTTGATCTGCTGTCCTGGATCAGGCCCACAGCAGAAGGTGTTTCTCTCCTTTACAGTTGTAAGATATCTAGGTTTTTGCATTGGCTCCTTGGAGGACCTGGCCCTGTCTGACTGCCTATAGTAATTCTAACTATCTCAGCTTCCTGTAACATTCCCCCCTCTGAAGAAGTAACCTGAACTACCATGAGGGATAATGGGCGATGACCGACCTGGCTTCTTCAGGCTGAAAGGGGTCATAGCTGTTGATCAGCAGTTAGAGATATTCCACAGAGGGTCTATCTAAAGGTCCTCAATAGATACCAGGCAGCTTTATCTTGGGTGGGCGTACAGCTCTAAGTCTGGAGGAGACAAAGCCAAAGAAGCAATTAAGTATGTATGACCCAAATAATAAAATTAACAGAATAATTATGAGTATGGTTAACAAAGATTTCCACGAAGAGGAGCTAGTAATTGCTTCCCATAAAGAGGAAAAGGATAGGGTCCAGGGAATTTTAGATTCTGACATGTCATTCATTTGTTGTCTAATATCTTGAACAGCTATTGAGATATTAACAGAAGAATCAGGAATGTACACACAGCACTCAGTTTTTACAATTGCACAAGTACCCCCCTGTGCTGCTGTTAGAATGTCTAATGCCATTCTATTTTGGAAGACAGCCTGTCTCATTAGTTTTACTTCTTTGTTCAGGAGAGAGAGAGACCAGCAGCAATGTCATTTAGGGCCCATTGAGTATAGTTAGTTAGGGCTTCAATATGTTGCATGACATCTTCTAATCCTAGGGTAGGGATAAAGATAGAGGCCAAATGATCATACCAGTGAAACACACTTCTGGACCATTGATGTTGTAGGCACAGTAGATTGGCAGGTTTGTCAATACTCTTGACACTCCTGTCTTGTAACCAGGTGAACCCTAAAATCAGAAACAAAACAAGTGTATTCACTATCATCACTCTTATGCAAATAGTGCTGGAAATATTAGCCAGAGCATTTAGACAAGAGAAAGAAATAAAAGGAATAAGGATAGGAAAGGAAGCAGTTAAATTATCATTATTTGCAGATGACATTAGGGTTTTCTGAGTGTACCCTAAGATGTACCCTAAGGCACATCTTCCTACCCATCCAGGGTGTAGCCAGGGCCATAAATTGGTCCCATAAGACCAATGAGTGCCATTAGGGGCTGCCCACTTAGTCCCAGGATTATTGAACCAGTCTGTTGCAAACCAGTCATTAGCCTGTAAAGTTATTGTGTGGATACATTGTTCAAGGGGTGTATATCCCAAATATTTAGTGGAGTTAGGCCAATGAGAATAGGAGTGATTTTATCGTTCCCAACATAAATGGGCATTTCTATTGAGATATCCTATAGTAGGGGTTAACCATATATACTCATCCCATATTTGAAAATAGCCATCTTTATATCTATGGTTGTTGGCCCTTAAGATAGGACCTTTATTTAATAGGGGCCTTACTAGTGCTTGTAGAGAGGCTTCAGTGGCCTTGTTATAAAAGGTTCGATTATGTCCTAGGTCATTAAGAGTATAGCTTATAGGCCATTCTGTTACTTTGTAATGGTGGGATAAGCTTTGAGTTCTTGAACTTTTTTGTATCTCATTAATATAGTCTTGTAATTTATTCCAATCATCTCCTTGAAATGGGGATACCCACCAAGGAAGTCCTGATGTACTTGACAAGGGGAGTAGGCCGCATATCCAGCAGGAGGCTTGTTGTAATGATTCTGCATACTCTTGTGCCCACCTCAGAAAGCAATTGTATCCTCCTTGAAGTGGTAAAGTGAATAGAAAAAGGGCTAACAGTAACATTACTTATCTGAAGACTTGGTTTTTTTCTTGAGCAGGAACCTTAAATCTTCTATGGGTTTGCAGGAGTATGCAGATGACTGATTACCTTCAGTTACAGTCTCTGGCATCCAGGGCTTGAGTCTGCTATGATGTATCCAAGAGTCCAGGCCTGTCATCTTGACTGCAGAAGGTGTTGACAAGATTACTGTGTATGGTCCTTCCCAAGTTGGTCCTAGAGAAGGAGATGATGAGGGAAAGTATTTTACCAGTACTAAATCTCCAGGATGGAATATGGGATTTCCCTCTTGTTTAGGTTGAGAATCTGTTAGCTCTTGAAGAGTTCATTGAAATTTGGCTAATGAAGTGACATCTCCTAGTGCAGCATCTGTTTCTCTCCATCCACAATCTCGGTGGAAGACCTCCAAATGATACAGGGGAATGAAACTCCCAACCCACTATGTCTGGTATGAGTTCTTGTTCTCTAAATCAAAGAATGAATTTTAAGAACAACGGAGGTTAAGAGCAGAATATTTATTGGGAGAAAGAAAGAAAGCTTCTGTCAGAGAGACAGAAGGGGTCCCAAGTGGGTTGCCCTGATATGGTGTATTACATTCATTGATTTGCATATGTTGAACCATCCCTGCATTCCTGGGATGAATCCCACTTGGTCATGATGTGTAATTTTCTTGATGACTTGCTGCATTCTGTTTGCCAGTATTTTATTGAGGATTTTTGCATCTATGCTCATTAGGGAGATTGGCCTGTTGGGTCTTGGGTTGGGTCTTTCTTTGGTTTTGGTATTAGGGTAATACTTGCTTCCAAGAATGAGTTAGGGAGAATTGCTTCCCCTTCAATTACACTGAAGAGTTTGAGGAGTGTTGGCATTAAGTCTTCCTTGAATTTTTTGTACTATTTGGCTGTGAATCCATCAGGACCTGGGCTTTTCTTTGTTGGTTAGGTTCTAATTATATTTTTAATTTCATTAACTGAAGGTGGGTTATTCAGCTGTTTAACATCCTCTTGATCCAGCTTTGGTAACTCATATGTTTCTAGGGATCTGTACATTTCTTCTGCATTATTGAACTTATGAGAGTAACGATTTTCAAAGGAGGTATTGATGATCTTCTGTATTTCCGCATGGTCTGTAGTTATTTCACCCTTTTCATTCCTTATTGCATGAGTTTGAGTTTTTTCTTTCCTTTTTTAATGAGGTTAGCTAGGGGCTTATTAATTTTATTTATTCTTTCAAAGAACCAACTCTTTGATTCATTAGTTCCTTGTATTGTTTTCTTAGTCTCAATTGCATTAATTTCTGCTCTGATTTTTATAATTTCCTCCCTTCTTTTGGCTTTGGGCCTGACTTGCTCTTCTTCTAGATGTTTGAGGTGTAACATCAGGTTGTTTATTCTGTTTTCCTGATGTGGGAATTCACTGTAATAAATTTCCCTCTGAGAACTGCTTTCATTGCATCCCACAGGTTCCAGTAAGTTGTATTTGTATTTTCATCTGCTTGTAGATATTGTTTAATTTCTTCCTTAATTTTCTCCATGACCCATTGGTTGTTAAGGAGTGTATTATTTAATTTCCATGTGTTTATGGAGTTTTGTGGGGTTTTTTGTCATTAATTTCCAGTTTCATGGCACTATGATCAGATAATATGCATGGAGTAATTTTGATTGTTTCATGCATTCTATTTCTTTCTTGTATTGTTCATTCAAGGTTTCCATCATTTTTCAGTGCTCCTCTATTTTTTTAGCTATGTCTTCTTTAGATGTGTTCAGCATTTCTTTCATTGTGTTTATCACTTCTTGCTCCTTTACAGCTTCATGGAATTGTTTCTTTACTTCAGTTGCTATCATTTCAGAAGTTTCAGGTGTATAAATTATACTTTCTTCTATGTCTGTGTCTCTTAGGCTTGTTTGGGATGGGTTTGAGGTTTGAGATTGAATTTTGCTCTTTCATTTTGTCATTTTCCTATATTCCCCAGCAGCTACTGAATGCAAAGTCTCAGTTGTTTTTTGGGTTGAGGATAGCCATCTGTACTGTAGGGAGTTTCTGCAGTTGAGAGGGAGTCAGGAGACAGGCCTTACCGGATCCCTAGTGGCACTCAAAGTCTACCTTAGAGGGAGGAGTACTCTGGGCAGACCTTCAGCACACCCAACTTTTCATACCAAGGCTCCCTGGATGCTTGAGGTTGCTGGGCATGGGCCTAACAGGTTCTGAGTGGCTTCTAAAAGCTGAATGGCTAAGTGGAGTGCCCTGTGCAGGCCCTCAGTTGACATCATGCAGCCCACTGAAGCTCCCAGCTGCTTGGGGTCCCTGTACAGGGCCCAACCAGGACCTGAGCAACTTGCCATATGTCCCCAGCTGCTTGGGGTCTCTGAGTGGGGCCCAACTAGGTCCCCAGCCATGTATCAAAGGTCCCCAGCTATTTGGGGTCACTGGGTGGGGCCGAGGCAGGACCTTCTGTTACAGTTTCTAGGGGGAGAAATGCCTATGTTACCTGTTACACTACTGTCTTCTGGTGGACATCAGGCAATACACAGGGAAAACCAATGCGGTTTGTTCCTACAGAATATGGGCTACTATGATTTCTTTTTTTTAACCTTTCATGCAGGTCAAGGTATAAAGGCCAGCTCCCCAGGTCTCCCAGTTATGCTATAGCAACATCATCAACATAACCCATGCAGCGATCTGGGTCAGTCCCTCATCACCCTGCAATTTATGGCCATGGCTTCTTCACACCAATTCTGTTTCCCCACCTACTCAAACTGCAGTCCAGTATTGAATTCTAACTCATCCATGGAACATGAAATTCTTCATCAGTGAACCCACTTGTATTTGTATTCTGACAGTTGAATGTCAAGTTCATTGAGGAGATTTTCCTCTTCATGCCTCTCCCTTCCCAGCAAATGATTGGGGTTCATTTTTAACGAAAGGTAGCAGAGCCCAGGAACGATGGGAGAGGAGGATCAATTCCAGCAGAGGGAAGGGAGGTTCATCTGAGGCTGAGTCATCTGAGGCAGCACCAGTAGCGTCAGCATCCCAGGGACAAGGCCTGAGCCTGAATTCCCTCTCTCCCCACTTCTGCTGGGGATGAGGTAACTGGGGATAGGAAAAAGGAGCACTGAGTTTGAGAATTGTGGAAAATCTCTCAGGTACCAAAGGCCCTCAACAGAAGAGAAGTAACAGGGAGGTCTGGGAGAAGGACTCCTTTATCCCTTTATGTGGAGATCTTTAGGAACTCACCCAGAAAGTGCAAAGATTAGAAAAGAATAAAATGCAGAGAGTTTAACCTTTTGGGGTCATGGACTTTTGACATTCGGGTCTTTTCTCTTTCCAAGTGCTATAGAGAACTATATATGACATTGGTTTCTAAGTGAACCACTCAGTATGGTTTATATTCCTCTCAAGTTCTGTAGTATCTCATCCTCAGCAGCCCAGGAACCTCCTGCTGGAAAGAAAGGCCTATCCTCCCTGTTACACTGCTGTTTTCTTTTGGACATTAGATGATACACAGGGGACTGTGTATTTGATGTGGTTTGTCCCTGAAGTTTTGTTTTATTGTGATTCAATGAATTGGATGTAAAATTATTTGAAGTGAATGAGCAGTAATTTTATTTTTTAAGTAAATTATTTTACAAAAAGATGACTTGATATTTTGTGACGTTGCAATGACAAAAATACTGATATGACTGAGACATGATTTGCATTCTGATTGCTAAAGAGTATGAAGTGATATGGATTTTAAAGAATGTGGATCTGCACTGCTATATTTTGTGGCCCATGCCTGTAATCTTAGCATTCTGGGAAGCTGAGGCAGGAAGATTGCAACACTGAGTCCTTCTAGGGCTGCTTAGTAACTTAGAGAGAACCTGTCTTAGAATAAAAAATAAAAAGGGCTCAGCATGAAGTTCAGTTGAAAGGCAAGGAGAAGACAGATTAACAGAGATAGAGCAAGAGAGAGAGAGATTGTGAAGTAGTGAAGGAAAGAATGAAAAGTCAACACACAGGGTCTTCAGAGACAGGGAGAGGAAGGGAATGTGAGAGAGAGCGAGATTGATTCCCAGAACATAAGAAAAATAATTCAATGATGCCTGCCATTTGTCTCATTTTATCTTCTACAAATCCGAATGCTATAAATACTAATAAAAAATGAAAGCAATGATATTCAAAGTTTCTCATCGATTTATGTTTATAAATCCAAAGCATAATAAAGTAGAGTTGTTTATTTTTTTATCAGCTCCAGCACCATGGAAATACACATTTCACACACAGTTCAGACTCAGTGATTTTGAATCAAAAGTGTGCATCAGAAAGTTTGAAAAATAAAAAATAAAAAAGATATGCTGATCCCCTTCAAGATCCAAGAAGATGTTACTTCAATTGTACTAGAGAGTGAGCTGACCACTATAATTTTGAACAACCTCTCCAAAGAATTTTTCAACATTCATTCATTTAATATTAATTTGACTATCCAAAGATTTTTTTTAGTATCTGTGTCATGTATCTTTTTCAATATACATTTAACATATTTGCTTATGTTTATAATGTATTTTCACCCAAAGTTTGCTTTGCAAATCAAGACTGGTGATACCACTTTCCCACCAGAAAAAATGAAAAGTTTCGTTTCACACAATTCTTACAGTCTTTGGTGTGGGGAGTACAGCTCTCTCAGTATGGATCTAAATGGCTTCAGAGAGCAAGAAAAGACTGACTGGGGTGTTGATGTCATTGGGGAAGGGACCACGGTGAGACTCATGAGGTTTGCATCTTCTCTGGCACCAATAGGAGAAGCACTCAGGCCTTCTTAACAGTTTCTTCAGACAAGGGTCAAGAGAGGTCAGAGAAGGACTCAAATTAAACGTTATCATCAGACAACTATAAAATAAATACAAATATCTGCCTATGATACAGCATATTGCTGGGGCTTGGCTTTTAAACCCAATCTGACAGTCTCCTTTCCTTGATAGGTTTAATCATTTTTATTTTATAACAGAACATTTTTATTTTTGTGGTTTTTGTTTCTTTGTTTTTTCCTATTTCCTTGCATTGACACTGAAGAGTTTAAGATTCAATTTTATTTTGCCTATTTGGTTACTATGCACATCTCTTTTAAAAAATCTTTAGTGATTATCCTTGATATACAGTACTGGACTTCAAATGATCATGTTGAATATTCAAACAATGCAATATCAAATGAAATTTTTAAATCTTGTAACACTCTACTTTAAATTACTATCTTCCATATTTTACAATATTTTCCATAAATGGTTTATCTAAGGCTTTAACATGGCATAAGCAGATTTCTATTGCTTGGTATGAGTCTGTGCTTCTACTGAGGAATACTTTCTGTAGTGGTGGGCTAGCCTCAAAGAGGATCTCCCCTGTCCCAGAGTCTATGAGATGACTTTCTCCACAAACCTGCCCTTCCCCAGGCATTAAACATCTCCAAGGATCTTCAGCCAGAAATCTATACCAAACCAGAAAGAACAGAGTTTTAAATTTTTCCTTTTTCTCTTCCTGAATACTTCTCTACCAGGGACCATATAGGAAAACACCTTTGGCTGCTATTTCTGGGAAGATTTTAGAATTTTGTTCCCTAGTAGACACTAGGGATTCCATGAGCAGGATTCCATGACTGCACATTAGAGAAAGACTTTCTCCAATCTTAGCGCTGTCCTCAAACTTCCTCAAGTTCACCTAGCAGATGTCTATGGAGAAGAGTTTGTGATGGGTGTAGATTTCCATTTCTCCCTGTGATGTTCAAGGATTTTTGTTTTCATACTATCTACACTAGGCATTTATCACCTTCATAAACTCTTTAGAAGACTTCTGACAAGAATGGTTACATCAAGCACCTATAGAAGGAAGTTGACCAGTGCTCACATCTTTCCTCTCCTCCAATGCCTCATTTCCTTTAGATTTCAGGGTGGTCATTCGCTAAGCCACCACAGCAAAAGTGTCTACTTCCCATGGTGCCTCTCATCACCTTTCTCTACCTGAGGATTGATTCATCTCAGATCCAGCTCAAGACACAGACACTGATTTTATTCTCAAAACTAATATTTATCTTCAAATTTAGCCATTGAACAAACATTCCCCATCCCTGGACTCTGCCTACCATAAAACAAACAATTATTTAGCCACTGAAAACATATGCAAACTTGGCCTACAAACATCTGCTATAGAATACACCTGTGGCAACTGTCTCAGGATCCTGAAACCAGTTGCATCTTCCCGTCAGAGCTCTATGTGTTCTTTCTCGGGTGGATTCACCACTGTCTCCTTGGATAGAAGCTCAGTCAGGAAAGCCACTTCTTTGTCTTTCAGTTTCTGGGAAGCCTGGGTAGTGGCACCAATCTGCAGGTATCCTTCCTTTTGGTCATACTCTGGCCAGAAGGGCAGACCTTCCCCATTGGGGTTCCTAGGAACAGAATCAAAGGGAAATTTTTCAAAAAATTCCTCAGACCTTCCCATTTTTTTCTGAGACTTTCAGTTTTCACTGTTTTGTCTCTACAAAGAGACCCATGCACCCCCAAAGGTAGACACAGACCCATCTCCTCGAGCGGCTTGTGCTTTCACAGGAAAGTCTCACTGTCACAGTGCTATGGCATCGGAGTCTGGTTTTTCGCTACTCTAGGTGTAGAAGACACCCTATGCCAGCAGGTATGCCCAACCACACACCGCCACCAATTCTTTTCCATTTTTGCCACCAGCCTCACCCAGTCCGAGCAAAGTTGGCCCAGAATTTCATCATCAACTTGCTGAGGTTGATCTCCTCTTTTGAGGCACCATCTGCACAGAAGAAGTAAAAAAAAATACTAATAAAAACCCTTTAGTACTCAACATATGGTTGGTTAGGCCACCAACAGTTGTAGCACAGGGAAATTGTTAGAAATTCAGTTTTGGCCTTTTTTCCTGATCTATGGACTCAAAAGTCTGCATTTGAAGGGAATTCTGGCTTCATATGTACTTTAAACTTGACAATCATTTATAGAGGACTCAGCCATAGACCTGAGGTTCAGACATATGCTAGTTGCCTTTGTCTTCTATGTCTATCTCTTATCCTCATGATTTGAATGCCACATTCCAGGTTTCCTGCAGCTTATAAAACTGCTCGATATAGCATACATTTTAATTTTTCTATACACTTCTACATTTCAATGTCTTAAAAACATCATATCTGCAAATACCTGAAGAATCACCCAAGTGGGAGATAACCAGAGTTACATGTATGTTTTGAACAGCCCTGACATGGGTCACAGGTCAAACTGAAAGATTTATTACATTCGTGGAAAAACTTAATGAAATGTTGTATTATTAAATATATAAAGTTAAAATACATGTTTTGGATTTATGAAATGAAAGACACAGAAACAGACACATATGGTATTTGACCCAAGGTAAGCCCTATTTTTAGCCATCTCTTTAGTTACATTATGATAGACTCTAGTGAGTAGAAAATCAAGCAATTACATTCTTGCCCTCAAGTAGGGCCCTGCAGAAGATCTAATTCCTCTCTCACTTACATCATAGATCAGGACTGTGAGGGTGACTATGGCTGAGGCATATGAGCACACGTCTTCTTTCATGCATGTGAGAGCAGAAGAAAGGTTATGTTCTGCCTAACATATTTCAGCCCTGTGATATGGAATCAGTAATCTAAGAGAAGCAGAGAAGAATAAATGTGCTCAAGGTCATTATACAAAGAATGTTAGGCCTCCCAACTCCAAATTCTTAGCCAGAAAAGAGCCATTACCTTTTACAAGTGGAGTCCCAAACACTGAGTAGATCTCATCCCCGTGGTCTCCTAGTACTGTCTTGGGTCTCAAGTCTGATGCGAAGCTTGGACAATACTCGAATTCATACATGTAGGTGTGGGCTCCCGCATCTGAGAAGACATGGATCATGCACAATTTATGATACTATTTACAGTTAGCTGGTTCAGTCTCTGATGGTGCAGGAAACCCATGGCTTTCATCAAAAGACAGAAAGAGAGTTTCAAGAAAGTTCTTTCATAGGCAGTTGTATGGACACACTGATGGGTAAGGTAGAGCTTGGATTTGAATCAGATATTTACTGCATCAAAGAATGAATAATGCAATTCATCCAATAAACACACTAGGTGTGTTTTTCTGATGGTCCATAGTGCTCATTCATGTCAAAAATTTCTACAATATGGTAGAAGTTGTTTTCATCATACTTTTGAATGCTTGCAGGTTTTTTTCTCATCCCTCTGAGGGAAATGAAGCAAATCCAATGGCTTTTCCAAAAATGAGAAACCTTAAGTACAAGTATATGCACATAGGAAGCAAACTGTCTGTTGTTTTGTAGGAAACCACAAATCTCAAGTTGTCATCTCTCAGAAACATGATACATCCTGATTTTTCTTGGACCAAGCAATGTTAAGGCAGCAAAATGATAAGTTGATTGAAAGAAAGAAAGAAAAAAGCTTGAGAGAATGGTAAAATTCACTCTATATTCCCTCATCTTTTGCATTGCTGCCTTACCACCAAATTAAATATCTCCACACCCCAAGATGCTACATTTTCTGCTGAATGGATGATTAGAATCACAAATTTCTACTACTTTATGACTAACTCATGGACCCCAAGTCTGTGTATTTCAGCAGGTATCATGAATCGTATTGTCTACAAAAATGTAAGACTAAATCAGGCTGGTAAAGTTTTACACTCTTCACATGAATACAGCTTAAAAATATAAAAATGCAGAAAAAAACTAAGGAGCAAAAACAATATGCTGAAACTTGCATCTGTCACCCAAACATTTTTTAAGGATTTCAGAATCAAATTATGAATGAAATAATTCTTGTATTGAGAACAATTATTTTAGGCAGCATGTTGCCCAAAATTCTTCAAAGAAAAAACTTTTGCCTAAGAATAAATGGATTTATAAACATTCCATAATCACAAAGGAAAGGTGGCCATAGGTTAAGGAAATAACAATTATGAATGGTAACAGAAGCAGAGACAAAGGGACACCATGAAGATACTAAATATTTGCACAATGGAGATGCAGAAAAAGACAGGGGAAAAGGCCCCAGAATTATAGTATAAGAAATTGTGGCTATTCCCAAAACAGGGATAGATGCCAAATTGTAGATGCAGAAAGCACAGAAGGTTCTACTACATTTTAGCGAAAAGAGAGCCTCAAAGTCATAGAATTATGAAATTTTCAAAAATCAGAGACAAAGCTGGGGATCTAGCTCAGTGGCCTAAGTGCCTGCCTGGCAAACGCAAGGTCATGAGTTCAGTCCCCGGTGCTACACAAAAAAAAAAATCAAAGACAAGGAAACTATCAAGAAACAAGAATCATATCACATATGAAGGCATGATATATGAGAATCAACAGATTTCATAGTAGGAACTCTGATGCTAGAAGACGGTATGATAATATACTGAATTCACTAAAGGAAAATTGTCAGCCAACGTAGAATACTGTATGTCAAAGCTATCTTTCAGAAACAGGGAGGGTATGACAACTTCTCCAAATAAGCAAGAGCTTATCAGTTCATCCCCTCTAGGGAACCCTTAAAGGAATTGCCAAACAGAATTCTCTAAACTACAACAAAATATACCAATTAGTAGTATGGAACATTTAAAAGGACAAAACTCAATTTATAAATAAATGAGGACCACATTCTGAATACTGTAAGACTAGAATGACAATATGTGCAGGAATTTTACCCCAGTGTAAGCATTAAAAGATTAAAAACTTCAAAGTTCTTAAAATAAATCATCAACTATAACCAAAACAAACTGTCATCAAAAATGATATAAATTTTGATACCAAAAATAAATTGGGGGAGAAATACAGAGTTATATGCAATCAAAGTTAAGTTGTTATAAGCATAAAACAAACTGTTGTAAATGAAATGTGCTATATAGATGCCTTATCATAACCAACTAAAAATATTTAGTAGAAGCACACAAACAACACACACAAATGAACAAACAGCATTAGAAGCATACCACCACAGAAAACTGTCAAATCACAAAGGAAAGTAGGAGCAGAAGAAAGGAAAAAGAATATTTACAAAATAACCAGCAAACCACTCATAAAGTCTGAGAATTTATAAGTTCTTGTCTCTCAATAATTACCTCAACTATGGCAATTAAATTCTCCAATAAAATGACACAAATTGACTGTATGAATTATTAAAAAGACTTGAGTATTTATGATGTCCCTTCAGTATACAAGATACACACTTTACCTTTTAAGACACACATAGAGTCAAAGTGACCACTGAATACATTATTATACCCAAATGGAAACCAAAGGGGAATGGTGGTAGCTAGTTATAAAAGACAATGGACTGTAACAAAAAAAGCTGTAGAAAGAAAAATAAAGACATATTTAGATAAGGGGGTGAAGTCAACAAGAGGCTATAACAATTTTAAATGTATTCACATCCAACACCTGAACACTTAAATATATAAAGTAAATGTTAAAGAATATGAGCAAGAGATTATCATACAATAATAGTAGGGGACTTCAGTATCCCATTTTTGGTGGGGAGATCATCCAGATAGAATATTCATAAGGAAACATTGGACTTGAACAGCACTTTTATCATATGGATCTAAAAAAAATATATAGAGTATTCAATCCAACACAAACATAGCACATTTTCTGAAACACAGACAAAAGACTTTCCAGAAAAAAATCACATATTGAGAAGCAAAACAATCCCTGCCTAATTTAAGAAATTGGAAATTATACCCAGCATCCTTTGAAACTACAATGAAGTGATACTAGGAATTAAAATAGGAATTTTGGGAAAATTCACAAATTCACAATGTAAAGCATCATCCTCCTGAACAACAAATGAATCGACAGAAAATATTAACATGGAAGCACAGAATGCCAAATATCTGAGATACAGCAAAGTAGTTCTAAGACAAAGGCATACACCAATAACATCTACATCTAAACAGAAGAAAGATGTCATATGAACAACCTAAAGTTATGCTGCATTGAATTAGCAGAACAAACCAAGACCAAAGTTACTAGTAGAAATGAAATGGTAGACATCAGAGGGCAAAGGAATAAGAGTCTATAAAAATATACAGAAGATTAACACTTAGATTCTTCAAAACATAAAACAAAACTGTAAAATGTTAACTAAACTAGTCAAGGAAAAAAATACTCAGGTAACACAAAAGTGAAAATACACATTAAAACTGACACTGTAAAAAATACAAAAGATCATGAAATTACTAATAATCTCTCATTGACACAAATTTGGAAACCTGCTGAAAATGAACAAATTCCCAGTCCAATAATACTGACTTAAGGAAAAATAGTCTGAATTGATTCATAACAAATAAGGAAATGTAACCATCACCAAAGAAAAACCCAGGACCCGCTGGCTTCACTGATGAATTATGTCAAAATTTTAAAAACTAATGCCAGTCCTTCACAGTTTCTTCCCAAAATGAATATTGAAAAGTATTTTATGTCATTGTTACACTTATACTAATATGAGTATATTACTGAAAGAAAATTTCAGTCCAATATTCTTCATGAATATGGATGCAAAAATCTTAAAAAATACTAGTAAATTGAGTTCAAAAATGTATTTGGAGATTAATCCACAAAAATGAATAGGATTTGCCTATGATGTGCAAAAATTCTGATGCATCACATTACAAAATGAAAGACAAAAATGTGGTCATCTCTTTAGATGCAGAAAAAGAAATTTAAAAAATCCAACACTTTTCATCATTAAAAAAATGCTTACCAAATTAAGAGAATAAAATGTGTTTCAATATAAGAAAGATCAGATCGAAGAAGCCCTCTGATCATAGTATTCTGAAAAGTGAAAAATTAAAAGCCTTTCCCATAAAATCTGAAGCAAAACAAGGGTGCTAGTTCTTACTGTTCTGCATTGGAAGTCCTTGCCAAAGCAATTAGGCAAGAAAAAGAAATTTAAGAAGATTAAACAGAAAAGCTGCAGCTGTCATTCTTTGCTGATGACATAATGTTATTATAGCTACAAAACCCTATAAACATCACTAAAATTGGTTTGAACAAATAAATACAATAAAGTGGGAGGATACAAAATGATCATGCAAAACTCAGTAGCATTTTTATATACTAACAGTAAATTGTCTACAAAGAAAATCAAATAAATAACCTTATTTACACTACCTACAGAAAAAAAGTATGTAAGAGTAAATTTAACCCAGATGGTATGACACCTGTACACCAAAAAGTGTAAATTATTAATGAAAGAAGCTAAAGAACACAAATAGGTGGGGGAAAATCCCAGGTTGATTGATTAGAAGACTTAGTATTATTAAAATGTCCACAATATCCAGAGCAATTTGTGAGTTAGATGAAATCTTTCTCTGAATTCTAATGTCATCCTGCAAGAAAATATAAAAAAATCTTCAAAATCATGTAAGATAGCTAAGATGATTATATTACTAATTCTATTAGTTCTTGGAAAAGAACAGTTAATACTCATATGATTTGATCATTTTTGCATGTCTATATCTGGAAATTCAAACAACTCTTTTGAAGATAACAATATGCAATATAACAACCATTGTTAAATTCCTATCATCTTGTTTTGAAAGCTTATATTGTTATTATGTTTGGGTTTTTTTGCTGTTCTGGTAGTTGTTGCTGGTCTCTTTTCTTTTTTGTTTTTCTTTTCTATATTTTTTCTCTTTAAAACAAAAAAATCCCAAAAATCATATGAAATAAAAGAATCTCAAGTTACCAAGGCAATCATGAACATAAAGGACAAAGTTGGAGATAGCATATTGCCTGATTTCCAACAAATATTACAGTTATACTAATTAAAACTGCATGGTATTGAATACAGCTACACAATGCAGACAAACACACAAACACACACATGCACACATACACACACACACACACACATACACACTGCCCAAAGGATACGATACATATCCTAGAAATCATTTCAGACATATACAATCAACTGATTTTTGACAAATGTGCTGAGAGTATCCAATAAGAAAGGTAGTTTCTTCAAAAAGTAGTTCAGAAAAAACTGGATTCCTACATGCATAAAGATGAAACTGAGATAGAAATAAGAGAAAAGACATCCTTCACAATAGCATCCAAAAAATCGAAATACTTAGGAATCAATCTAACAAGGAAGCAAAAGATCTATTCAATGAAAATTACAGTACTCTGAAAAAAGAAATCAAAGAGGATCTCACATTCCATGCTCATGGATAGGAAGAACAAACATAGTGAAAATGGCCATTCCCCCAAAGTTATTAAACAGATTTAATGCAATTCCCATCAAAATACCATTCGTATGCCTCACAGATCTAGAGAAATCATTCTTAGAATTCATCTGGAACCGGAAGAGACCTAGAATAGCAAAGGCACTTCTGGGCAGCAAGGGCAGGACAGGAGGCATCACAATCCCTGATTTGAAGTTATGCTAAATGGCTAGTGTGATAAAATCAGCATGGTACTGGAGTCAAAACAGACCTGAGGATCAATGGAATAGATTAGAAGATACAACCCCAAGTACAAAAACACTCAGCCACCTTATCTTTGACAAAGGGGCCAAACATGTTCACTTGAAGAAAGATAGCCTCTTTAATAAGTGGTGCTGGGATAACTGGTTTTCCATATGCCAAAAACTAAAAATAGACCCAAGCCTATCGCCATACACTAAACTAAAGTCAAAATGCATCAAAGATCTAAATATTAAAACAAAAGCATTAACTCTGCTGTAAAACAAAGTGTGTAGAAATCCTGAAGACATAGAGGTAGGTGGAGAATTCATGAAAAAAAGTCAAAGTGTGCGGGAAACCCTTCCCAGAATCAAAAACTGGCATCTTGTCTTGTTAAAAAGTTTTTGCATGTCAAAAGAAATCTCCAACAAAGTGAAAAGAAAACCCACAAATTGGGAAAAAATTTGGTCAACTGCCCTTCAGACCAAGGTCTTCTATCTAGAACATATAAAGAATTAAAAAATATCAGGCCCTCGAAATTCAAAGACCCATTCCAAAAACGGGCATCTGAGATGAAAACACACTTCTCAGCTGAAGAAATACAAATGGAAATAAATACATGAAAAAGTGTTCAGCATCATTGGTCATTAGAGAAATGCAAATTAAAACAACTCTGAGATTTCATCTCACTCCAGAAAGAATGGCCAGGATCACAAGAACCACCAGCAACAAATGCTGGAGAGGCCGTAGGGAAAGAGGAACACTTCTCCACTGTTGGTGGGAGTATAGACTTGTGAAACCACTGTGGAAATCAGTCTGAAGGTTCCTCAAAAAGCTAGGATTGGAAGTCCCATTTGACCCAGCTATTCTGCTTCTGGGCATATTCCCAGAAGAAGTGAAATCATCATACCACAGTGATATGTGTGCACTCATGTTTATAGCAGCACAATTTGTAATAGCCAAATCTTGGAAACAACCCAAATGCCCATCAATTGAGGAATGGATAAAAAAGATGTGGTACTTTTATACAATGGAGTACTATTCAGCTATAAAGAATGATCACATTGAGGCTTTTATAGAAAAATGGATGTGACTTGAGACCATATTCATAAGTGAAATAAACCAAAGTCACATGTGTAAACACTGCATTGTCTCACTAGTGTAAGAAACTCAATAAGATACAAAATTCCCAGAAAATATGGAGAAAAGTTTCTGAAGTCCAATGGTGCTTTTATTCTTTGATTTGATTTGTTTAAGTCTCTTTTTTACTATTTGATTGCAATATGTGAGAAGATAGGAACAGCTCTTTTGAAAAACAGGGGTCATTACGGTAGCCATTGTTGGCTTCTTGTTGTCTGACTTGAAGGCCTGTGATGCTTTCACTCTTTTTTTTTTTCTGGTTTTATAATACTTTGTTTTGTTTGAGTTTATTGTGTGTAAATGTATGAACAACCATTTTGAAGAAGGCAAGAGACAGTAAGGTAACCATTGTTAATCTCCTGTTATTATGTTTTGAAGACCTTTATTGCTTGCAGTGTTTTGTTCTGAAATGCTATATTGTGTTTGACTCTATTCTGCTTTGTTTTGCTTTTTTTTGTTGTGTTTTGTTTTGTTTTGTTCTATTCTCTTTAAAATAAAAAAAAGATGAAACTGGACTATCATCTGATAACATATAAAATTAAATAAAAAGAAAGCAAAGATTGAAGCATACAATCAGAAACTCAAATATAATCACAAAAAATAACATAGAGGAAAACTACATCGCAATGGTCTGGGCAAATAATTTTTTGATTTAACTCCAAAAGTAGAAGCAATGCAAGTGGAAAATAGATGAATGGGATTATCTCAAACTAAAAAGTTGCTTCACAGGAAAAATAAACCAACTAGCAGTGTACAGATAACACTCATAGATTGTGATATTTATTTAGTCTATCTATGTAAGTGTTTATTAAGCAAACTGTACAGGTAGTTCAAAAAATCTCAATTACAAGATAACAAAAAAACAATAAATAATCAGAGGAACTGAATTAACATTTCTCAAAATAAGACATACAAATGAACAACAAATGTGTTTTTAAATTGCTCCTTATCATAAGTAATTGTGAAAATGGAACAAAAATCACAATAAAATATTATCTCACCAAAGGCAGAATGGCTCTAACCAAAAATAAAATAAAATAACAAGCTTTGGCAAGGTGTGGAAAAAGAGGATACTTTCACACCATATTTTAAATGTAAAATTATCCAGAGGTAGAAAACTAACAATAGGATTACCACGTGGTCCAGTAATCCTACTCCTGGGTATCTACTAAAAGTATTTGAAATGAGTTTATAGAAGTAATGTCTGTACCCTCACCATCATTACAGCACTGTTATGGTTGATACATTGTGTCAACGTGAGCAGTTTAGAAGTTTAACTGAGAACTCAGCAGGGAGCCAGGGTTCTTACTTTGTAAATATCCTCATCCTGTGCAAAGGAGGGCAAGGACATTTTGTGAGTGTTACACCCACCCTGAAGGTGGGCAGTGGGTGGCCTGTGCACGATATAAGGGATGGAGAAGAGGCTTGTGTTTGCTCTCTTTTGGTCTGACTGCTGCCTTGAAGGGTTGCCTTAGTGCCATGCCACCCTGCCTTGGAGCCAGCTATTATGTACTGAAATTTCAAGAAACTGTGAGCTAAATAAACCTTTCTTTCCTTCATTTTGGGCGTTGGGTGTTTTGTCTCAGCAATGAGAGAAAAGTAACCAAGACAAGCACTATTCACAGAGGTTAGGTCATGAAATCAACCTATGTCTGTCAACAGAAGAGTGGACAACAACAATGTAGTATTATACGAAAATCACCTTACAAAGAGAAGTTCTGTCATTTGTGACAACATGAATGAAACAAAAGAACACTGTAATTAAAATAACTCAGGTGGAGAAAGACAAATATCACATATTGTCACTTCTGTGTGAATCTAAAACAAAACTCATAAAACCAGAGGAAAAAACAGTTATGATTTAGGTTGATATGAATGATAGAAGGAGATGATGTTGAAAGGACACTAAATCTCTGATAAGTGGAACTCGATTCTTCTTATTTCCATTGCATATATACAACAGTAGACTATTCTTCAATTACATATCTAGGAAAAAAGAGGTTAGAGCTTTCCACTATAATAAATGTTCAGTAATTAGGGAGATTGATGTGTTCATCAGCTTAATGTAGTTATTCTAATTGCCATTCAGAAATCATATTGTAATATAATTACTATAGTTTACATTTAGAAATTATAATATAAAATTGTGTCTCACACATTCATAAAAATATAATCCGCAAATTTGCAATTTAAAAAAATTATATATATTGTATCTCACTTTTTCCCTCTCTCAAAATATGTTATTGTATTCAACCAACTGTCAGAAGTGGTTGGAAAGGAATTGAAATTGCACAAAATGAAACAGTGAAAGGGAAGTATTAGGATGAGTTTTTATAATATTTATAAAGTCCAGAATTTTATAAACATACCAGAATGGTAGGGACAGAAGTATAGAATAGCGAAGATTTTACTGACTTGAGTGTTTGTGAACCAGACCTGGGAGCAAAAGAAGTATTCTGCGAGACTTCCTAAAGAGCATTTCCAAAGTCAACTTCTACCTAGGTGAGCTCATCTGTCCATAAACACACTCTCCATCCATAAAACCTTAGGGAAATGTCAGAAGGTACTGAAATTCACCTCAGCTTTCCCTCAACTTGGCCACACTGGCATACACCAGCACAGATACTGAAAATCACCACATCTCCCACAACTCTGCACTATCTACTGCCCTCTACTTTTGGCAGTCTTCTTCCTGGACAATCACCCTGATACAATACTTAGCTGCTATACTTCTTCCATATCTAATACCTAACTCAACTTGAATTCAGCTCTAACTTTGAAGGCATTGCAGACTCCAGTACTTGATTTCTAGTCCAACATACTACCCCAGATGCTGCTGGTGCCTCATTCATAACCATGATTCTGGCCAATCAACTTTGCTCCCACCATTTTTCTGTCCTTTGTATGATCACTTAAGTCACTTGGCCCATGCTTGCTGGATCAAATCTCATACAATTAACAACCACTTGGAACAGACTTCAACCAATGACGTGTGGGTACTGTTGGATGAATGCCCAGGTCCTTGCTGCACAGATAGCACAATCCCAATACATGTCTTCTGCTTTGTTCTCACAGATCTCCAGCTCTGGTTTTGCATAACAGGCAAATGCTAGGCTGGGCACCATTTTTAGATTCCATCTTTCCCACGTGTCATTCCCTCATCTTTTCCTACTGGTATTTTCTGGGGCCACTTCAAAAACAAACAATTTATACTTGGACCTTTTTATCAGCCCCCACCTGGTAGAAACAATGAAACAGAACCCCTGACCCAGGCACAAGGAATCAGTCTTTCAGTCTTGACCCCCAAAACTTCATCATCTGTCTAAAGAAGAGTTAAGCAACTCAGAGACCAAAGCTGGTGTGTTAGGGTCAGTTTCCTAGGACTCACCTCTGTGGCCACGGGCCACAATCACAGATGGGATACCAAACATCAAATCTGCTATTAAGTCCAGGAACAGCTCTCTCTTTTTGACAAGGTCATCTGTCCCTCCTAAATACTTCTTAGTGGCCACTGATGTCAGTTCCTCTGGAATATTCTGAAATGCATCAAGAAAGTGACAACCCCCACTTGGTGAATAAAGCAGATTCTCCAGTCAGTCAATAAGATCTCATTGATGGTAAAAGTCTTGAGCCCTGTGCAAATCCTCCCAGAATAGTAAAGTGGGAAAGGCAGAAATATGGGCCACAACCCAGATTTCAGGCCATTGAATTGGTCTGTAAATTTGTGCAAGCCCCCAACCCTTCTTGACTGTTCCACTAATTCCCATGATTCCCTACATGCTTACAACAAAGGGATAGAACTTCCACAAGAGAGATGTGGCTGTCTTCTGGTCCAGCTTGCCTTCTGGGATTGGATTTCCCATGAACTGTTAATAGAATGGTTAAGCATTTGTGAGCAATCTTGAAATATCAGGAAACCAACCAAACCAATATAGCATGAAACTTCTATGTTGGGACCTGATAGTCCTTCATCTTTTATATCTTTGAAAGTATCAATGAAACTAATGAACTTATATCTAGAATTCACAGACCTAGCTGACTGAGGAAACGTGAATCACCATTATGACTTTGTTGTAATGATTGAGATTCTTCTGAATGGAGAACTGTGCAAATCTCTGTACAAAGAGACATAATCCATGTCCTATCATGATTCTTTCAGCTTAAGGTCATTTCCTAAGATGAACTCTGTCTCTTAAAGTGCCTACTTGTAAAAGCTTAATACTGCCAAATTCAGAGACTATGAACTCCCCCTTAGAGCAGTTAATTTAGAAGCTTAAAATTCTCACTACGTTTCTTCCCTTTGAAACATAAATCACACCCAAAACAGTTTCCTCAAAGATCTGAGAGCTATTTTTTGGGGAGAAATATCTTGAGACTTCTTTGAAAGATACAAACATCTAGCAAGACAACTCGATTTCCTGATGACTCTGACGGTCCCAGTGAGAAGATGAAGGTCTAACTTCTGCAGATGCCTCTTTTCGGCTTACACTTCTGATTCATGTCATAAAGGTAAGTCTGTTTCTCTTGCAGATGAGCACGGGAGAATAAATCCAGTGGTCTGGTCACATGGATGCTCCCCTCATGCCCACCTGCCTTCCTGAGCTCACCCAGCTTTGAACAGCTCCAAACTTACATATTAGGCATTTGAGTTTAGGTCATGCTTGGTCTTTTCTATATTGATCTTTTCTCTGTTGCAATCCAATTACTGAATAAAGGCTGTTTTAGTGTTTTTACAAATACATAGTCTTGTTTATCAACAAGAGAGGAACAGTCTTCTATTTTAGTAGACAAGTGTATCTTAAACAGGGTGACTTTCTCTGAATTTTTCCAATGAGATACCTGAGAACTCAGGTGGAGATCCATGGAAGCCACAGTATAGGTGCAGAGAGAAATTTGTTGCACCCCAAGTAAAATCTCCTGGACTCTCCAACTTCCTCACCTTTCTGTGATTCCTTGGATTGTCCAACTACACAATTATCTCTGCAGAATGCTCTGTCCTGGGCATTTCAGCATTATTCAACAGAAAGACAATCAAAAATTGTTTTAGGAAGAGTTCATTAAGGCTGAAGCACTCAGGTGATGGCCAAATGTGTGGAAGGTGTGCATTGGTCTATGTGGGCTGCACATACTCACCACAGGAAGGACCCAGCCAAACTCATGCTTGTTGATTCCTACTATATAGGGGACAGTGTTGAAATTCTTTTCAGCCAGAATCTCTTCAGGTGCCTTGGGCAGCAGCACACCATCAATAACAGCAGGCAAAAAGGGATAGTTCTGGGGATGACAGTATAATGCCTGTTGTTACTTTGCCTGAGATAACATGCATGTCTCTCTCTCTCTGCCTGTTAGAGGGTGTGGCTATCACCACAATCTACTCCTCTCTCTGGCTGGTCACCAGAGAAACCCAGGGGTAAGTCCATGAGACACCAAGTGCAGAAATTTGTGAAGTTAGTAGTACTGTGTTGATGTGGTGGGAGAGGAGAAGGTGAATCATGACCCAAATTAAATTATTATTACAATATACATAAAGTTGTTACTGGTGCTTTATAATAGGTATATAAAATATACATAGTTATGTATATAACTATATATATATATGTAATTTTGTATATAAAATCAAAATGAATGTTGAATCAGAGAATACTGGATAATTTTCCAAAGGACATTTCAGTTGGTTTCTTGGGGGCATCTATCACATTATCATCACTTTTGTTTCATAGGAAAATACTTATTTAAAGACTTACTATAGGACACAAACTTCTTACAGAGAATTAGTTGCATGTTAAATTTATTTATGACAATACACCACCTGGGAAGGTCAGAAGATTTTTGTGACTCTGAGTAATGTAATTTTAAATTTTTGAACTTCCACTCATAATAGTGCTACTACTATGCTTTTTACAAATTCACCATCTCATGAATACACAAATTTAGCTGCTTTACCATCTTGTTCACAGCTGTATCATGCACTATAGATATTGCATTACTACTTTTCAGAATGGCTTGACAGAGAGGTAGGGAAATCTCTTCTTATTTTGGACTGACAGTACTATTGACTGATTAACAGGGAAATCAGGGGGAAGAGTCTCATAAGTCAAGGCTTAATGAAGTAAAACTATCCGTTGTCTTTCCTCCATAAAGCAATCAGTATTCTGTGCTTACAAACAGTAGATAGCACTTCAATTCCATGTTTCAGAGCTGTCTTAAAATGAGAAATCACTTACAAAAGCAATATCGCTAAAAATGATGCACTTTGAGATGACAAAAAAGACACTTCTTAATATGAGAGATGGAATACTAGGACAGATTTTCTCCTTTGACTTCACATGAGTACATGGGCATGGTGCTACTCAAGTTGTTCAGCACTCTGTACATACTTTGTAAATGATCACATGAGTCCTTTAAGTAATGATTTGTGGTAATAAATACAATTAAGCAAGTAAATGAATCCAAAATTACACAATCCCAGATTGTTGAAGGTCAGTTCTACATATCTATTGATCTATAAAAGCTGAAGCTTTTAAGACTATCATTCAAGTTGCCTAACTGTGACTTGGTTCCCTATTTGAGAACAAGAAACGAACAGGACAAGAGCCAAATTCTACTGCAATAGTATGACAATACGGAATAGACTCTGGGTACAACTACTGCTACTGCAGAAAGCATGTGTACTTCCAAAAGTGCAGCTCTGGGAATCAGCAAGAAGAGCAGCTCATCTGAAAGAAGATACATAACTGGGCCCTGGAAGCAGGTGTTTGCCAGGCACAAGAGAATATGGGAATTATGTATATGACTAAGTGAAAAACAAAGGAGGCAGGAATTTCCCAAAAGTGGAAAATGCTTGAGCAAAGGGACAAAGGAATCATTGTGCAGAGCTAAACTCAGGAACATCAAGTAGCACTAAGCTTGGGAGAATGCCTCAGAGCAGGGACAGGTAATATTGCCAGGCGGTAGAGCATGTCTTCGGCATAATATCTGGCACATCTTTGACACTCAGATATGTTTTGCATTCTATCTGAAAGGAAGAAAGTCAATTTGTCTTGTAAACAATATCAGACTTTTAAGATGGGACATGATATGTTTTATGTTAGGTTTACAAGAACTAGTCTTGTGACATCATTTACAGTACAAATGTGGAGAAAAAGAAGAGGCAATAAATAGTAAAAGTGCAGAAGACAAGCAATGAAAGTCTCAGTGTGAAAGCACTCATGGGAGACCACTTCAATCAGCAACCATGAAAACAATAGTAATGGCCACTGTCTACTCAGTGGACACTGGTGGCTGCCTGTGAGGCCACCTGCATGCTCTTGCTTGGGTCACAAATGTCAGGAGCATTTTTGTCCTCACACTCCACACCCTGTTCAACAGTAAGTACTGTCAGTTCTTCCTTCAACTGCATCTAGATCCCACCCACATCCCTCCTCCTCACTGTACCAGCCCTGTTATAATCAGCCGAGATCCCTTGACTGGGCTGCTGTAGTGCATTGCACCCCCCTCCCAGCCCCTGGTCTCTCTGCACCTGCCTTGACTCTTCCCTGCTCTTTAGTGAAAACTGGAGTCATAGTCAGTTCTGAAGTCTAAGCTATATCACTGCTCTGCTTAGAGCCCTCTGAGCAGCATCCAACTCATGCTGGATCACATACCAAGTCCTTTCAGTGACCTAACCATCCCACCTCCTATGACCTCCTGACCCTATGCCCCTTCTCAGTACCTCTTATACAGAAACACAGGCCTCCTGCCTCAAGGCATTTCAGTTGCTGTTAGTTCTGTCTAAAACACTATACGTTTAGGTTTCTTGAGAGCTAGCTCCTTCCTTACTCCAAAGCTAAACTCTTATAACACCTACTTGATGTAAAAGTCCCCCCAAAGTCCCATGTTTGGAGATGAGGCCAGGTCAAATTGGAAGGGATTTTCACAGGTGATTTTGAAGAGTATATTCACATTCAGGGTCCACTTTTTTTTTTTCTGCTTCCCAGATGCAATGTGGTGAAGAGGTCTCTCACAGACTGAACCCACTGAAACTGTAAGTCAAAATAAACCTACCCTCTTTTAAACTGTGGGTGACAGGTATTTGTCCCAGTGACAGGAAAGCTGACCTATACACCCTGGCAGTGTATCCCTGACATTACTATTTACATTCACACCACTACCCAATTCTATCCCCATTGCACATTTTCTCTTTCAAATTTACCAGCAGTAGAGGGTAGGGTAATGGAAGGTTTCTGTGAGTTTCTGAGTGCTGGGAGAATTGCAGTCATAGGCTCCTTCCCTGCATAGGTAATTAGCCCTAAGTCCTCCCAGGAGAGTGGACTCATTGAATAATTCTGTGCCCCTTATCCAGTTTACTCAACCTCCTGAAAACAGAAAATTATGATCAATTCTCTTTCACAGGAGCTTGTCAAAGCAGGAGATGAGAAAGAGAAAAAGGTAGATAAGCCCAGAATACACAGATTTGCTGACCAGGAGCACAGGACTGAGACTCAGGGTAGTAGTACATTTCAGTCCATTCTCTGATCTTACTATCTGTGTTTCCCTGGAAAGTCATGGCCCTCTCTGGGATTCAGCAACATGTCCATAAGAAGGACCTATAATTCCACAAAAAAGTTTTTTTCATTGTGAATTGGAGGTGTAAAAATCAAAACCTATAATCAAGAAAGCAAAAGTTCTTACCTCTCTGGGGTCTCCAAATAAATCCACACTAAAAAGTTTCTGTGAAGACAAAAGGAAAACATGGTATGAGAAGGCTTCCTGAGGTTAATGCTCATTCTTTCATCCCTGCTGCAGAAGTATCGTGCTTTTACACCTGCTTCATCTCAACTCATGCTTTCATTTGTTGTGTGTTCACCAGAATTGCAAGGTTTCACAATGATTTAAATTGCCTACATTAGCTACCAGGTCCAACCCAGACAAGTGAACAACAACTGAAGATCCTTTCATTATATGTGGTAGCCCTGCATAAATCAAGGGTGTGTGTTTACTGAGGGCAGTGGTAAGTATCGAAGCACTTCCACAACAACTCATAAAGATGTCCAAGGATCATAGGTTCTCTGGATTTTCCCAAAGTGACTAAGTAGCTCTGCATAAGCTGAGTTCTCTTGTGCCATGTGTACACTGAATGAAATGTTTTCCTCTTTTCAGATGTTATAAAAAAGTGGTGACTTAATTTCTCGAGTATCTGGGTTAACTTTCTTTGTATGATGAACCCAGACCCAAGCCTCAGGACCACATTAGAGTCAGTCTATGAATACACTGGCAAAACATGGCTCTAGAGGTTTACCCTCAAGACACAGAAGTTTCTTTCATGGTTGAGATCTAGATAGAGGACAGAGAAGCTCAGGTAATTCATGAGACCGCAGTCAAAACTTCCTCACAAAGGGAGTGGTTTTCATGGGCCCTGGATGCTATTTTCCCTGGATGTTCATTTGCTGAGCTTCCCTGTGATGACAGATGGCCATGACCTTCCATCAGTGTGCACATGCCATCTTCTCTGAGAAGCATCGCTGCTGGCCATTCTGAATGTGTCCCCTCTCAACACTCCCACTACATTTAACCCACTCACTATATGGTTTTGCTTCTCCTTTAATAGTTCTATGTGAAGAGAGATATGGTCAATTCATAAATTGCTGCTTCATAACAGAAAAGGAAAGTTAAAATTCCCAGTTTGGATGAGTAGGCTGTATAGCTATCCTTCCCTGACAGCAACCTTCCATACAGTAACCATGGTGAGATGCATAGGTGGATTTCTCAATACAACTAAATTGGATGACTATATGGATAACCAGTGACAACTAGCAGATACATGGCCGAGAAGTCATTTCTTTTGGAGTACAAGATAAAAGACTACAAATATGCTGCCTGGTGTTATGGATTCCGTGGATATGTCCCTCCAAAGACTCATGCAATCATAGGTGAGGCATTTCAAAGGCGGCTCAATCTAGAGTGTGTGACTGATTCATGGTGCAATGCTAGAATTAAAGGAGCTAGCATGAAGGCTTAGTGATTGCTAAATCATTCCACTGATTTGTTTGGCACTGCCCTAATCCTGGTAACCTGAATACAATATAAGGGACAGGAAGAGTCTTGTCTGATGTCTTGTTTGCTTTGCTACTTTATGCCTACTGTGAACTGTTTCTGTTCTGCAATGCCTCTCTGCCATCTCTCCCTACCTTGGAACCAACCAATTCTAGGCTGAAACCTCTACAAGTTGTGAGCTAAATAAAACTTTTCCCCTTTAAGTTGGGTTTCAGGTATTTTGTTTCAGCAATGAGAGAGAACTAACCAATAGCTGGTAACTCATTGAGATACACAGAGTATAAATGAGCAAAGGAAAAGTTATGCATGGGGAAATACTTGATTGATGAAACTGTAAATGAACTGCATGGATAGAAGAATGGATAGATAAAAAAGATGGAGAAGTTGTTGATGGATAAATAATAAATAGATTCAGTCTACCCTAATTTAGTCAGTTATCAGAAAATGTAGAAAACTGGGCCTCTGATGTTAGTAAATAAATATAGTTTATTTACATAGCTTGTAAACAAGTCAAGATAAACTGTGAAACTTTTCTGCAATACTTAGTACTTAGTGTCCCCATTTCCAAAATTCAGGATGGTAGTTCCTCACAGAAATATAGAGCATTAAATTTCTTAGAATACATCTGAAAATACAAATGTCAAAATATTGAAGTAGAAAGAGCTACAAATATTTATGTAGTTTTTCCTTACATTATTAATAGATATTTTTGACATTTGTGATACTTCATAATAAGAAAAAAGAAAAATTAAACTCCCAGTTTGGAACAGTAGCCTAACAGTGCTGCTGAAAGCAAGAAACTATCCCAGATGCCTTAATCAGAGAAGAGAACAGCTGAGGAGCTGAAGTCTAGAATCAAGTACACAGGCACTACTAGAATAGAGGCACCTACCAAGTTCTGCGAGATCTCCAAGAGTTCTTCCTCTGTCTTCTGGCGCAGGCAGTCAACCATGACAGCTGAGGAAGTGGTTTTACACCCAGCAGCAACAGCAATTTTCTGCAAGGATGACAAGTAACAGCGGAGTTCCAGAGCAGTGTACCTTCCTTCCATCACTGTACACAGAGGATGCTATTCACCAACCCAGTGTCTAAGTGCAGTAGAGGGTAACTGAACATAATTTGCACCAGCAGTGGTGGGGTTTGTTTTTGTCCCAGAGTGTACTGATTCTTTCATTAACTGGGCATGAACTTACGTGTGTGTGTGTGTGTGTGTGTGTGTGTGTGTTATTTCATCTGTTGAATAGCCATAATTGTTCTCCCTAACACCAAAAATAAATAATTAAAGAATAAGCACAATATTCTCAAAGTTGACCGTTTTTAAAGAGATTCTTTGGCATGGAGGTCAAAAGCTTAAATGCAGGATTTTACTATGTTGTTTGAAAACTCAACTCCTCTACTTCCTTGCTATTTGATCTGCAGCAAGTCACTTAACCTCTTTGGACTTTTATTTCCCCTTCATATGGGACGGTAATCTTTGCACTTCTCTTATAAAAGAGTTAATACAGGTGAAGTGCAGAAGTGTGTTCCAAGTCTTTCACAGAGTAATGCTTATACAAAATTGCGGGAGGTAAGTATAATATGATTTACTGGAAGATATTTTATAAATTATGAAATATAGTTTAAATAGGAGCCTTGAAGTATCTCTTCTTCCTCAGTCATACTCACTTCAGTGATCCTTTTGAGCATGCCAGTGCTCCTTTCAGATCTCACAGCAAGAAATACAGCTGTGGATTTCAGGAGAGCAGAGATGCAATATCTGTCCAGGATGAAGAGAATGTACGATATCTGTCCAGTGTGAGCCCTACCTTAGCCAGAGGCTTGACATCCTTGCTTAACGCACCAGGAGTGAGGGCCACACCACTCTCAGAAATGGCCCTGTGAAAGAGATTCTTGGCCAGAGGAGATAACACCTGCGAAGGCAATGGACAAAAGGAGTTAATTCTGAAAGGGTGGAGGTCAGCGGCTGACTTATACTTTAAGGCTCCCTCTATCCATTCCTCTGCCCTGGCCATTCACCTTAAGACACTGCCACTGAGTAGATGTGGCACCTCATCAGGTTTCCCTCTTGTTTCCCAGGCTCTCCCTGGGTGCCATTTTCCCAAAGAAATTCATTTTATTAAAGAGAAGAAAAGATAAACAATGAAATTGAGTTTCAAAACAGGTTGGTAGGACAGTTACAATAGTTAGTGGATTGCATATTGTTGTTGTTGTTGTAGTTATTCAGAGTACAGGATATAGACATGATATCCTGTCTAAACAATATTAGCACAAAACATTCCCTTCAAGGAACAAAGAGAAGTTAGCTGTGTAACTTACTTAACTATATTGTGTATACATATGTGTTTTTTTTCTTTTTCTCCTCTTTCCTTTCCCCTTTCACCCATCATGATTCATCTTTTCTTTTGAACAGTTTCTTCCCAGTTCACCGTATCTGTTGTACATTTTGGACCCTATTTACTTATTCAGTTTGTCACACTAGTGAGGCAATATGACTTTCACACGTATGGGTCTGATTAATTTCATTTATGAGTGTGGTCTTCAGTTGCATCCATCTATCTATAAAAGTCTCCAGATTATCTTTCTTTATGGCAAGATAACTTTAAAGGAATGGAGCCAGAGACTAGGATAAGCAACAACATTGAAAATGTGTGCATGTGCCCACAACAACCAAAATAATAGTATTTCCAGAAACAAATTCTGTCCCAGAATTTTGATTAGTGAGAATTTATTCTAGCAAAAATAATCATCATGAAAGAGCAATGGTCGTTGCTCGTGCTAGAGTGCTTCACACATAGACACATAGATGAACTGTGGAAAATACTCTGTAAATACACGGCTAATGTCCCACAGTGACTATTCATGGGCAGTGGAAATGCGGATGACCATTTTGCTTCTTGGGTTTAACAATTTTTTTCCTCTTTCTCTACTGTACGAAATATGCAACATCTTCTTTTGAATATTCAACTATGAAACCAATACCTTGTACAAAAATACAGAAATAGGGCTGACCCAGTGCTCAATACCGAGGGTCTAATTGATTGCTTCTGATTTCCAGAACCCTCTGTAACATTGATCAGTGTCCTCCAGTCCCCAATCCCCATATGAGCAAGACATCTCAAGACTCCTGTGTCAGAAAACTCCTGTGCCACCTTTCTACTACCTTTCAACTTCCCTGCCTCCTTCTGCTCACCGATGTCACCAAGTGCAACTTGACCCCCATCCCAGAGTGTTGTCCTCCCTCTTAGGCATCAAGTTATCAGGGCAACTTAGAGGAAGCCCCTGCCTGTTCTTACAGTTTAAGTCACATCCTTGATTTTGCTATGTGTAGTTTCTCTCAAATCCTACTTTGCAAGAGAATTATGGTGAACCTCAGTGATTAAAAACCACATATCACAGCAAAATATGTCCATCCATGTTTATGACAGCACAGTTTGTAACAGCTAAATCTTGGAAACAATGTAAATACTCATCAACAGAAGAATGGGTTTAAAAAAAATTTTTTTTACAATGGAGTACTGCTCAGCTATACTGAAGGATAAACTTCAGACATTTCTAAATAAATGGATGCACTTGAGACCATACTCCTAACTGAAATAAATTGATTACACATGTGCAAATATTACATTGTTTCTCTAGTATGAAAAACTGAATGTGCAAATAAGGGCCAAAATATAATAGGTAATATGAATTGGGAAGAAATGATTCAAATGAAAGGGGAACCAAAGAGGAAGAGGGAAAAGAAGGAAAAGGAAAAGACAAAAAATTGAGAAAAGAGGGATAAAATGCAAACAAATCTTTGTAAATAAGGAGGTAAAGAGGGGTTGAAGATAGGGAAAAGGATTGGGGAACAAACAAGAATCAAGACACATCATGTATAGGCACAAATTTCCTATAATGAATATTATCATTATGTCTATTCAATTTGTACCAATAAACTTAATAAAAACGATTAGAAAGACCAGTGGAAACTCGATCAAGTTGAAAGAAGATTAATGCTACTATTTTCAAGGTGAAGGTGGAGAATCTTATGGCCCAGGAATTTAAGCTGACACTATGTCACCTGCAGGACAGGGAGAACTGGACCTTGCTTCTTCACAAGCTGATACGGGCACTAAGTAGATTCAGCACTGAACCTAAGTCTTATAAAGAGAGGCACATATGACTGGATTGACTGCTCTCCAAGACGTTCCTTCAATAACCACATCAAGTCTAGAACTAGGGTCTGGTGATTAGAAGACTTACAAGAACAGAGACACATTCACCTCCTGCTGACTCTCCAAAGATGGTTACAGAGTCTGGGTTCCCTCCAAAGTTGGCAATGTTGTCCTTCACCCAGTGCAATGCAGCCACCTGGTCCAAGAAACCCCAGTTCCCTCGGCTGTGTTCATCCCCTGTGCTGCAAGAGACAGACAGAGAGAAGAGAAACAGAACTAACACTTTGATGCTTTTTGGACTGAAATGATCTAGGGTCTCTCACTTAGTTTTCCAGAATGAGGGCTCTATGTACCTGATACAGGTGCATTTGTCTGCCTCTCATTCCTACAGCAGTGTTCCATGTGATGCTTCACACTCACTCTTCTAGTTACTGTATGCTGACCATCTACAGTGGATTCAAAAATGATCCAAGATCAAGATTGCAACTGGGAACAGAACAGGCCAAAATCTCTGGCTATACTCAGCTTATACTACAGACCCCAAACAAATGAAAAGCAAATATACTATCAACTATTGAAAGTAACTTGAGGAAAAATAAAAGCCAGTAAAGAAAGAAGCAGATGTAGGGCAGTGCTGTGATATTTCAGATTTCATGACTACTGAAAGCTTTTCTGTCACATTAGCATTTTGCAGAGATCTAAATAAAATAAGCACATGGGTCTTTCATTAGGGTGCGAGCAAGGAATAAGAGAAATAATTGGATATACGTATTTCAAAGATGAAGCCAAGAAGATTTGCTGGCCAGTGAAGGCAGTGAAAGAAAAAGAAAAAGAGAAATGGTCCTCCCTACCTGCCAGGTCTTTATCCTGAGGAACAGGAAGGAGGGAGCTACTACTGGCTGCACTGTGGGTCTTTAGGGAAGAGAGGAAGAGTCACTGTTGGGTGAGGGGTAGTGGATATAGCACTATGTAGATGTAAAATGAGAGTCACCATGTAACATCAATTGGAGTGGGAGAAGATATCTAAAGATGCCACCTGGCATTAAAAGACAGGTGGGTGCTACAAACAAGGAGTTTCAGTAGTGCTGAGGGATTAGTGAAGAAGGAGAGGGAGACTCAGAGGACTGAGGATGAGGCAGGAGTAGCAGAGAAGCTTAGAAGGAGCAACTCAGGATGTTGTATATTGGCAGAACTAGAAGGAAGCCCTTCAGAGAGGCTGTTTGTGGCCAGTGCTGAGAAACACCATGAGGTAGGGGCGGGAACTACTGGGTCACTATTGGCTTCTATGAGAAGAGCCTGGTAATGAGACTGGTTGAAAGACTATCTCAGCAAGCATTATCTGCACTCCCTCTCTGAGACTGACTGTTATACCCCCAAAGAGATATAAAACACTTTATTTTAAAGAGAATAAAACCTAACAAAATAAAATGGGATAAAATCAATAAAAGCAAAATAGTGAAAGTAGTACAGAACTTCAAAATAAGAAAATAGGAAATCTACAATGGCTACCATAATATCTGTTATTTTTCACAATACTTGTCCATACCATCAGTCATAGTAAAATCAAACAAAACAAAACAGAACAAAGACAACCAAAACAGAACATTAACTAAAACAAAACAATAAATCAGAACAAAACTAAACAGTGAAAACAATATTGGATTTCAAAAACAAGACAATATTTGTTATATTGCATACTGTTATCCTCCTAATAGACGCTTGTAATACTGGTCTTAGGCCTGCAAAGTCAATCACACAAAACTTAACTGCTCTGCTGAATGCTCACTGCCTTCAGAGAAGGCGACTTGTGGAGAAGAGGGTCCTGTCCCAACTTTGGTGGGCACTGGGATACAGCACAGGTGAAAAGGAAATGAGTATTGCAGAGGCAGTAACATGAAGGCTGGGATTTGCACAATGAATAGGAGTTTGGTAGGTAGACCAGGCATTCCAGGCAGGGTGACTCAACCTGTGCAGAAGCTCAGAACCAAATGAACAAGTGTGATTGATCAATGAAAAGTTCACTGGGGTCCAATAGCAAAGACTGGATTTGGATGTGTTATTAAGAACCTTAAGAAAGAGTGTTTTGAGAGATGGCATGGCTACAGCTGAGACTGCACATCTTTACTGTGGCAGCTACTACATTTTGCTTTACATGTGGTTCCCCACACCCCAACAAGGGTTCATGTGATGAAGCCTTGATCCTTGATGTACCAGTAGCCTAGATCACTGGGGCTGCTGACCTTGGAAGAGTTTAATATAGATCTTATGAGGTGTTGGCTAGTTCCAAAAAGAATGAGTTGCTGTAAAAGAACAGGTCTCTCCCTGACTCCTCTCCCTTGGCTCCTTGTCTTCTCCTGTGACATACTCTGTATGCCGAATATTCCCTTTCTGACTCCACCATGGTGTGCCACAGCCATGGTGCTGTCACCAGAGACTAATTAAATGAAACTCCTGATGTTGGCATGAAATTAAAAAAAAAAACCTGTTTCTTTAAAGTAGTAATCTAGTGTCAAGTACTTTGTCATGTCAAAAGAAAACACCAACACAGAAGCTAATGTGTGAAGAGTCCAGTATCTTACCTGAAGAATCCCCAGATTCCCAGGCGGTACTGAATGCTCACCACCACCACATTCTCAAGGGCAGAGAGGGCCAGCCCATCATAGGGTGATGCCCCACCAAAGAATAGAGCACCTCCATGAATCCACACCATCACCTGGACAAAGACACATCCACACTGTTCACAGGAAGCAGAACTGGAAAGGATTGCAGATACTGTCTGGTTTCATTCTCTGATCCCATTGCTGACTCAGGGAGCCCATTATTGTCCAAAGTTCACAGTGCCCAGCAAGTCTGCAAATGCAAGCCTTTCTCTCCAACTCTCCCACCTGGGTCCTAGGACATTACCCCCTCAATCTGCCCTGGTATCCCTTCCTTTTTCCCCAGACCTTATTTGTTATCTCTTCCCAAGGTTCCTTAAACAGAAAATCACCATGGGATATATAAAGGCTATGAATGTCAGGTTTTCCCCAACGCACATTATTCTCATGTCTGGTCACTCATCCAGATGACCTAATGATGGACATAACTTGTGTTTCAGCTTCACCTTAGTTTACTTTCTATTATGGGAATCATATTCATGTGCAGAAATGGTTCTCTCAAGATGCACACATGCTCTGAAAGGTCCCTGAACAGGGAGCTTTCCTTTACATGCCTTTTCTCTGCCACATCTATATCCAAATCCTCCTACCTTCCTGAGCCCACCTCACAACTACCTCCTTCATGAAGTCTTCAGTGATTTAGCTAACATTTTCTGAAAGCCTATTGTGTGCCAGGGACTGTGATCAGAATTGAATATGAGGGGAGATGTAGCACTTCATAATCATAGTTGCTGAATTTCAAGAGTTCACATTTAAGGGATGCCTGAGAGAGGACAAATAATAGCCTTATTGTATTTATTTTTCTAATAAAATATAAAATCACTAATAAAAATATCTACACACCTATTCTAAGCAATAATTAACCCATTCATGAGGCAAAAACTAATATTTTCTCATATGACAGATAGGAAAAATTAGACATGTCAGAACCAAATGGAAATGCATGATTGATCACAATGCTACAGCTAATCAGTGGTAGCAGCTGAAGTTAGCCATGCAGCATGGTCTCAGCACTCAGGTATTGGGCTTCACATTGACAATAACCCACGACCACACCACAGAAAGTCAGTTCTTGCTTGTATTCATTTGGTACTGGTTTATGAACATGCCTAGCTTTCCAATAAAGCCTGACAGTCAACTTAAAACTCAAAGGTGTTATTCTATTTGAAAAAAAAAGGTTCAGAGAAATGAAACAGTTGCTCAAGGTTATATGCAAGTCAAAGCAGGACCCTGTAGTTCTAACTTGTGTCCATAGCTAGAGGGCCTCCTGCTTTCTCTTTCCTAAAGCCCCTGTTTCTTCTTGACCTCTCATTCCAGCCTATCTCCAAGGCAGGGATGCAGTCAAGATCACCTGAGAGTGGAGGATGAGCCTTAGACCTGATGGACAATGATATGCTGAGAAGTTAGCAAGAGGATGTGAAGCCAACATAGTAAGAGCCTTGAAAGCAGGATATGCATGGTTACTGTGGGTAGTGTTTCTTGTTTCTCCTTTTCCTAATCCTCAAGTAACACCAAGTACAAAAGAGGAAACTGAATGAGTGAGTGAATGAATAAATGAGGAAATTTTTGTTCTCACTAACTTGTGCCTTACAAAGTACATACAGGGCCAACTTGCATTCCCAAGTTCTCATACACCTACACAATTTCTGGAACTCGTAAGAGGATATTTTTGGAGGCTGTGTCCTGTTTTCCTGCATACCCTACCCTGTGGTCTGCACCTGCAGCCTGCTCCATCTTTGACCCTTTTTGTTTTGGATATGCTGAGTCACTGGAACATCAGCCAATGCCAAAGGGAGCTATGACAAAATCTCATATTGTTTGATCAAAACCAACAAAGTGCTTCTGAGATTGTCCCAGGGTTGCTCACGAACACCTGTGCCACAGATTAGTGAAAGTTCGCACTGTACCTCAGGATAGTGAAATGTGTCATAGGTGGTTTGTGTAGAACCCAGCCTACATACTTCATTTCCTAGTCCATGTCAGAGAGTACTGGTTTGAAGGTCAGAAGACCCAAGGCCTTGTTTTTCCTTCACTACCATGTGACTGCTCTTCCTCCATCAGTGCCTCAGTTTCCCCATTTGTAAAGAGTTGGGTTTGTTTAATTCTCTCAAAGGTTCCTTCCACCTCTAACTTCGTAGAAAATCAAATCTTGCCTGCATGGGATCACGTTCTTAACCTAGTAACAAAGTGTAACTATTTTTCTCCTTTTCTTAGTGTGAGAAACTTGGAAAATCAAAGATGTATATTACAGGTGGTAATAATTCTTCCTCTAAAGGCCCCAGATAATTGAGAGAACCAGGAAAGTGAAATTTGTATTTTCGGTGATGAAAGGAGCCTCTGGGCCCTGGAATGTGTCCTGGCTTATGATGGTCCTGCTCCGAGATGCTTTCACCACCATCCAATAAGTTGTAGACAATCCAGATGCTGGAACTCACCAGTCTTACCCAGTGGTCCCCAGTCTTACCGGCAGCCTACTTTTCCTTGTTGAGTCAACAGGAGTGTAAATATTCAGGTACAGACAGTCTTCAGAAAATGTGACATCAATATTCTTTCTGGTGTTCACAAGGTCTATCTCCATCCGCGCTACTACTGGATCTTGGGAACACCTGACAGAGGAGAAAGAACACAAATTTCAAGCAGATGGAAACTCCAAGTGTCACCTGGGTCCTGACATTGTTCTATGAAGTTGAAGCCTATAAATGGAAATACCATCATTGGAATGGAGGGATTACATGGAGTTGGAGACTTTCTAGAGGTCTTGAGGAGAATCTTGGAACTTTCGAGAGTCTCCCAGACCATGTAGAGTGAAAAGGAAGTAGTGCTCTCACTTCAGAGACTTGGAGAATCTCTTGTTCAAGGAAGGAAGGCACTCATTGGCAATGGGCAATGACATTTTCTCCATTCCCAGAATAGTGCCACTCTGCTGAATTTCCAGGTAACTATGGGCCTCCATGAGGTAGCCAAGTTCTAGTTCTTGGTAGACTTCCATCACCTTGCAGAATATCAGACATTCACCTTTAGCAAGCATTTTCTGAAAGAATCTCTGGACAAGTGCATTTCATTCTTGCTTCAGGTCACCTGATGTTCTGGGTGACCTTGCATGAATTTCTTTCTGCTCTGGGCTCCAATCTTGCAGAGCCAAGTGAAATGATTGCTTTGTCTAAGGGTCTTGCATACTCAACATACTAAAATTCATCAGCCTGTCTGCTGCCTTGATGAGGTCTCCAACTTCCAGCATAGGTTCAAATTGGTAACGAATTGTCCCTGTGTGCCAGCCTCTGATTTACATTCTCATGAACTAGCTCATTTAAGTCTCAGATCATCCCCAGACAAGAACTATGTTAGTATCACCATTTTACAGATAAGAAACTGAGGAACAACATTGATTCATGCTACTGTGTACTCTTATTTTCAAGTACATTGTAAGGAATATTCTAAGATCTTGATACACTCAGCACACAACCACTGTCTGAGGTGCTCTTGGGACAGTGGTGAGGCTAACTGGACATGTTAGGTTTTTTTTCTTAGTTAACCAAGGTGACTGGAGCCTAGCAGTGTAGACACACTTGGAAATGAGAAGTTGAAAAGTTAACCCCATATAATACCCTACACCCACATCCTTACTTCATCCACAGCTCTCTCAGTCATGCTGAGGCTTAAAATGGGACAATAGACACCATCATTACCTCTCCTTCACTGTTCACTACTTATTTTCAGGACTCTTGGCATAATCTCACAGAGGATCTTAATTCATTTATTAATTTATGCATTATTTATTATCTCTCTCGGCCTGCTAGCTGCAAGGTCCATGAAGAGAAGGGCTTTTGTGTTGTTCACTAATATTTTGTCAGAAACTAGATCATGCCTGGAATACAAGTGTTAATGATTAAGAGCCCCATAACGTGGTGAAATTAGGGAAATGTTTCCAATATTTGACAGTGTCCTAGAGAATTCTAGAACAAGCTGTAAACCAATCATTGGATACTCTGACTCTTTCTGCGTCCCTCTAAGACAAATGTTGTCCGTGAAAGAGGCCAAACCCGAGCCTACTGGCTTACATAGGAGGGTAAGACGTGGTGTTCTTCACATAGTTCCATGGCTCTGGAGACTGTGGAGGAGCAAACCGCAAGGATCCAAGAGGAGGTTTGGCAAAAGGGACTCCCAGGAAGAGAGCCACAGGCTGTGCAATTCCTTCCACGCTTTCATACTTCCCCAAGACTTTGCCATACGTGGTGTCCACCACAGGTGGTGAGGACAGGTCGCTGGCTGGACATAGAGAGAAAAAGCATCACCATCAAATGGGTGAGGTTAGCACTTGATTCTAGTTGGGTTTTGCCACTTCCTAGGCACACAAGCTTAATAAGTCCCCAAACCCACTAGGACTCAGCTTCTTCTCAAGTACAATGAGGATAAGGAACACTGTCCTTCCTAACTCAAAAGGCTGCATAGAGGAGAACATTGGAACAAGTAATAGAAAAACACTCAGGCAAAAGTCTCTACACAAAGGAGAGCTGCTGGGAATGAATACAATGTTCAGCCCTTGCCTTGGAAGCATGTATCTATTAGAATCCTGGTGCTGCACTGCATGCTGAATGACAGGATGCACAAGAGGTGGCCCCTTTTTTCAAGAAAGCTGAACTTGTAAGGATAATGTGCCACACACAAACCAAACCCTGGGAAGAAAGAGATTGTGCCCTTGTAAAACAATCAGAAAGTTGCTATAGGAGTTGGAATAAGGAGTGAGGCACGCATTGGTACAGAGGACCTGGGATTTACAGCTGAGGACTAGTAAATAACACAACATAAAATGGGAATATATAAAAGGCAGTGGAGAAAATGTGCAGATCCTCACAGACAGCAATATACAGGGCCTGACTGGGAAGCAGCAAGCAGCATATGAATACCACCAGGGTATGAATATCACTCCATAAGGAGTGGAAGATAATCCTGGAATGAATACATGTGTGTCAGGAAAGGCCTTGAAAGACAGGCTAAAGAATTGGGTTTTCCTAGTGGACAAATGAGCAGAAGGAACAGTTCTAAACTAAGGACACAATAAATTTCTATAGTCTTCTTCTGGTGTACTGAGCAGGTCTTTCTACAGGGGACAGAAATGGGACATTTTACTAAGGGAAAATCTCCTACTTTTCTTTTGTTCTCATTGCTAAGTATTACCAATCCCATCAAGATGCATTTCCTGGGAAGAAAATATATTGAGATATCCAAGTGTAGTGGCATTGCAGGGTTCTTTATTTTTTATGCTTCCCAAGGTTTCTGCATCACACATAGATTCACTTTAATAATTAGAAGAAAAATATTAGGAAGAAAAAGGGAGCTGTGAACTAGGAATTGTGAAGGAGGATTTGGTCCTTGACAGGATGTGGGTTCCCCAAAGAAAAAGGCAGAGAAAGAAGAGCAGGTTCATGATGCTTGCTCCTTATGTTACATAGGCTTAGAAACAGACTCAGTGAACATTCTGCTAAGAGATGCTATAGGATAAGAATAGCCTAAGACTGTAAGAAGGCAGGCGACAGATGGGCACAGTAATCTACCTGAAGGTGAGTCACTTCACTGTAGTACCGCATGAGAGAAGAGAATGATCTGAGGAGAAAGCACAGAGATAACTGCAGTTGACACTGAGAGCATCTACCAGCATGGTGGCAGGGGAAGGGGACTGTCAGGGAAAACAAGGGAGAAGAGCAGGAGGGGCTGGCAGGAGCGCCCATAACTTCAAAGAGGTGAAGGATGGTGAAGCAGGAATTTCTAAGTGTGGTCTGTATTAGCTCTGATAACTCTGCAGCTCCATAAAGGGGGCTGAAGCCAGATTGCCTGGGGTGCAAATGTGTATAACTTGGAAAGCTTAAACAATAAGGAAAGTAACAGTAGTCACCATTTAAATTATAAAGACTATGCACACTTTGTGACACGCATACATTCTTATTCTCTAAAGTTGATTCTCAAAACTTTTCTAGATTAGCATGAATATGGTCACGTTACAGATGGGGGAAGTGTAAAATCTGACACAGCCTATATGAACTTCGTAAAGATGTAAATGAATGGCAGGGTAACCAGCAGTAATGAATAGTTCTGCTCCAACTTTAAATCCTTTCTCTTTCTTTACTGTATTCCAGTTCTTTCACAGTGTTGCATAACCAGAGAAAAGATAAAATCCTATTGATATCAATGATCTCACGATGCTGATACTTCAGTACTATCTGGTTTCATGGGCCAGTGAGACCAGCGTATGATTTTCCACATTATCTCCAGAGAGTCCAGGTCCCTGTGAGTCACAATTACTGTGTCCATCACATTGTACAAATGTATATTGAAGTCCCTCATTACAGACCTATTAACCAAGAACTTAATTTCTGTTCTGATGCTTTCATCTGTGAGGTCTTACTGAAGATGTCTAATCAGAGTCCCTCCCAACTTCTTTTTCTCGTGCTATACCCTCTCCACCACATTGACAATATCTTTTTTCTTTTTGGTAACTCTAAGTAACAAACTATCTTGCACCAACCACCAACTTCTGATGTGTTGGACTGACCACACCTCAAATTTTCTGTGAATAAACTCCATTTTAATTCAACACTCCCATTGCCCCTTTCTCACACTTCTTCTAAGACAAGGGTTGTTGGAGACAGACTGTACAGGGTTAAGTTGCTGAACACAGGGACCTCTGACTGCATTAGAAAAGAACATGTACATAGTGCTCTGAAATCAAGATAACACCACAGCTGAGGCAATCAAGGACATGGGTGACTGACACCCCTATTCCAGAGCAATAAAGCTGCCAACCTTAGAAATGAGATGGTTTTCTTTAATTGGCAAAATTTACTGCTTGGAGAACTCTGAACTGACTTCCAAGGTTCTGCACAGTTCCTGCAATTGCCGCATATCTCGTTGTTTGAAAACCAAACAAACACGAATTGCCCGGAAAAGTTCTTTGTCTCAACCTCCAGGGATTCTTGAATTCTGTTAAAGTGTTTAGACCTTCCTAGAGCCCTATATCATACCACTTGTCTCTTTTATTTGAGTCATTCACCATTCACTGGTTCAGGAGTTTGCAGGCATGATCAGTACACGATAAAGAACATCCAAAAGGCTTTAGAAATAAAAATCCATTTCATCCACATTATAAACTACTGAGGTGGGTACTACAAACCTCCTTACTTTAAAGATGGGAGAAAAAAAAGTGCATGACCCAGGCACAATAAAGTTAACTGTCTTATTTAACGATACAGTGTTCGTTAATACTAAGCTTCCTTAAATGAAATATCCATATATGGACAAGAATGAAAATTGAGCTCTTCTTAATCCTCATATGATGTTATTTCATTGCACTTCTGCACTGCTTGTGTGCCCCAGAAGCTCAGGGTGTTAATCCTCCCCTGTGTCTCATTATGTCCAGAACAAACCCTGCAATCTGAGTGCTACAAGTCTAAGCCCAGACTGAGTGCTCCTCAAGAATGGACCTGTCATGCCCTTTGCTTATAACATCTCCACACATCTGCTCAAAACTTGGATTCCCAAATGTGCCCCCTGATCCCAGATGTTTTTATTTTCAAAATACTTACCCCACGACATGCAAGTAGCAAGGAATGTCAAAAACAGACTATAAAGCCTCATCATGGAAGGACAACAGCTTGGGAGTCAAAGAAGTCTCTGTCCTGATTGAAGGGGATGAAGTTGTCCTCCCGAAGCACTGAATATGTTCCTGTGAATACCACCCATCCAGCCCATTTGTAGAATCTGAACCAATAAAAAAGATTTACATCTTATGAAGCTTTTCCAAGGCTTTCCTTTGGACTCTCATGCTCCACCCATTCAGAGTCTGCCCTATTTTATCTGAACAGTTGCCCATACAGAGTTTAGCTAATCTTTTATTTAAACAGTCTGGACTCTACACTTAGGTTACAGATTGCCACAATATAGTTCAACAACTTCTTGCGTAAGAGTTTCTTCTTTGTATGACTCACGTCTCAGTGCACTGTGAGCCTCTCAAAATGTGCACCACTAGAAAAAAAAAAGCATCAGCAGAAGATGACCTAAGGTACAGTGAAACTTTGGTTGGGGGTCCAGAGCACAACTTGAAAAATCTTACAGCATCTCATAGTCCCAGAGGTACTTAGTTGGAAGATTAGAACATATCTCTTAGCTTCCCTGGGATAATATCTCAAGAAATCTTAAATTTTGTCTAGTGCCTCTCCATAGCTTAAATTAGCTTTGTCATATTTCTGCCAAGTAGTCTAGCCTTGCATCACATCCTTGGGTCTGACTACCCATTCATCGATTTATTTATTCATTTTTAAAGCATTTATAGAGTGGTATTGTGGATACACAAATGACTTTAACATTTGGTCCTTCCTCTTAAGTTCTCCAGGTAGTTGACAAAATAGGGGTGGGGGATTACAATGTGAGAGCACCAGATAAGGGGCATTCAGAGTACCCTGGGTGCAACTTGGAAAGTCTTCTTTATAAACTGCCAAGAACACAAAGAAGATGCTCAAATCTTCACTCATAGAATCATCAAATGCCCTACCATGAAAAATTTAAATATCCTTTAGTAGAGCTGGTTAAGCAAATATTATGCATTCACTTAAAATGGTGAGGTGGATCAAAAGACGTTCATGATCTACTGAAAAGGGAGAAAACACGTTATAAAAACTGTTATGGCTACCTGGGGAGAGAGTTTACCATTAAGGAAAGTACTCCTATGTGAACCAACAGTTCTAGTCGTAGGTGTAGAAGAAAGAGAAGCAAAAACACTTGACATACAGAACTGTGTACATGATAGCAGTGTTATTCATAATAGTTAAAAACTTGAAACAGCCCAGTTATCCATCATTATGAATGAAAAATTAAAGTCATTCTTTGTCCACAGTGGAACTCCTTTCAGCCACGAGAACAGCATGCTGCAGTGTCAGTGAAACTTGAAAACCTTGCACAGAATTAAAGAAGCCAGGCCCACAAGGCCATAGGATGTACAATTCCATTTACATAAAACTTTCAGAATATCAAAGCAAGAGAGACAAAAAATAACTTCATGTCCCCTGAAGTATTTTCATACCAGTCTGTATATATGATCCCATCTTAGTAATAAAATATATCCTTTCCAAATAGAAAAAATTCTGGAGAATTTATATTTAATTAGTACTGCAACAGTCATTTCTCACTTGTAATATTATGTTTTTACTTATATGCAGCATGCACTTTTACCCATTCATACATTCATCTCATAACTATTTATTGAGAGCTTACTGTGTGGCAAAAACTGTACAGAATTTTCTGTGTGCAAGACCTCAGTGGTCAGGACAATCTGAGCAGATAAATACAGTGCTCCCTGAGACATGCTTTAGTAAGAACAAAAGCTGAGGCCTGTATCAAACTTGTGTGAACATACAGCCCATATCACACTATAACAATTCTGTTGTAGTGTCCACTCTTTTTGACAGACTAACATGGTGCATGTGCCAAGTACACTTGATTGACCTGTGGAAGATGTGGTGTGGCCTCCGTCCATTGAGATCCTTCCAGTTTCAATCTTTAAAGTGCCTACTCCATTATTCAGCTATAAAAAATGATCACATGGAGGCTTTTATAGGTAAATGGATGCGACTTGAGAGCATACTCATAAGTGAAATAAATGAAACACACGTGTAAACACCACATTGTCTCCCTAGTGTAAGAAACTGAAAGAATCAATAAGATACAAAATTCCTGATAAATATGGAGAAATGGTTCAGAAATCCAATGGTGCTTTTATTCTTTGATTTGATTTGGTTTAAGTCCCTTTCCTTCTATTTGAAAGCAACAAGTGAGAAGATAGGAAAAGCTCTTTTGAAAAATGAGACACTACAGTAGCCATTGCTGGTTTCTTGTTAACCAACTTAAAGACCTGTCATGCTATTCTCTTTTATCTGGTTTTATACTACTTTGTTTTATTTGAGTTTATTGTCTGTAAATGTATGAACAACCATTTTGAAGAAAGCAAGAGACACTAGGGTAACCATTGTTAATCTCCTGTTGTTATGTCTTGAAAACCTGTATAGCTTGAAGTGTTCTGTTTTGAAATGCTATATTATGTTTGACTCTATTCTGTTTTCTTTTGCTTTTTTTGTTCTGTTTTGTTTTGTTTGTTCTATTCTCTTTAAAATAAAAAAACAAAATAAAGTGCCTACTCCTTCCTGGTGATGCTTCCTGAACCTTCCAGGCATCCAGGAAAAATGAGTACCAGTTGTGATGTGGAGCTATTCAGAGGAGCACAGTTGGTGGGAGACAGGAGCATAGGGTCCTTGGGAGAGGCAGTGACTTGGTGGCAGAAGCACTTACCAACCACTCAGACTTCACATTCTCCCTCCCCCTGTGTAGATTTCTTTCTTAAAAGTGATCCCTAGGCATCTAGCTAGGGCCATGAGGTTAGTTATTGCCTTGGTTGTCTTAAGGCCAGCACAGTGAGGACATAACTGTACCTTTTCCTGCAATACTAGGCAAAGATTCTGAGGCCCTGAAGGGATAAAGAAGTTATCAGGGAGCAAGAGTCTCAATCCCTCATCTGTACTTGGACCAAAGTTGCTCTCTGATCTCCAACAGGATTTTGAACATTAACTTAGCAATAAGTAAATTACTATTATGCTTGAGCTATCACATGGTTTGGGTAACCATCTCTGAGAATACAGGCAAATTGCAAAAATACACAGTCATTTACCTAGTGGACTTTGTCAATTTGGTTCCTAAGCTTTCCCTGCAGCAAGTATACATGCATTCTATACAGAGATCCTTGTATAGAATTCTGAAACAGAATTTTATAGTAGAAGTGGTTGGGTTTCTCCATAGGATTTACAACCCCAGTGCTGTGATGGCTTCTAACTGCCAAGAGCTCCTCTTTACAGGAAGGATTTCTCTGAAGTGAAGAATAGGCATGATACATCGCAAGCTGGAACTTCAAGGATTTCACCATCTCACCATCCACTGGAGCATCCTCAATCAAGGAATGAATGAAAAGGCAGCAGGAAAGCTCCAGCACTTTGAAGAAGTAGAAGTTGTGAAGATGCCAGAAGAAAGACTCTGTACCCAATCTCCCACAGACTAATCAAAGTGTGTGTTTACCAGTCAAAATATTGGCTTGTCAAAAAAGTGTTTGTGAAAGTACTTCATCTCCCTCACCTATACAGTGAACCAACTAAAATACACATTCTCTCCCCAGTTTTCTCCTTGTATTAAACTCTGTCCTCCATATTGGGAACTGTGTAATACATCCCTGATAGGCTACATTTCCTTCTACACCTTGTATTCCTTACTTCCATCATTATTTCCTGCATCTCCCATAATAAATTTGTTGTTCTTGAATCTTTGCCTTGGTTTCCTTCAGGAGAATCTCAATATAAGGCAAAAGATCCTCAGTTCCTTAGTCAAAAAGTGCATATACTATGTTAAAGGTTGGATTGTGTATCACTACAATTCATATATTCAAACTCTGTCTACCAGTATCTAAGAATATGAGTATACTTAGATATAAGTTTTTAAAAATCCTCTCTAGCAAAACAAAGCCATTCATGTATATTCTCATGAGAAGAGGAAATTTGGACATACAGAGAGACACTAGGGTATGTGTGCAAAGAGTGCACATTACATATAAAGACTAAAACAAGACAGCATTCTGCAAGCCAAGAAAGACCACAGATATAAGCAACCCTGCTGGCACCTTGATCTGGACTTTCAGTTCCTAAAAGTATGAGAATATTTATTCCTGTTGTTTAAGTCATTTAGTAACTGATACACGGTTAAAACAGCAAAAGTAGACTGAGAAATGCACTCAACTCAATGCTTTTCCTCTCACTCAGTAAAAAACAAAGGACTAGAGATAACAGATGTTGCCTAAGATCATACAGCAGCCCCACTTCAAAGCCAGGACAAGAATTTAAAGCTTTAGGCTTGTACTGCATGGTCCCTTTTTTAGTACCTAGGGAAGTGCTAAAGCCATTAGTCTTATATCAAGGCAAAAATTTCTTGATTTCTTCCTAAAATTACACTGTCAGTTCATTGGCCTAGGAGGAGGGCCTTAGGATTGAAGATTTATAAATAAACACAGGCAGCGGCAGGTACCCAGGTAGGCGTAATCTGTTTCTCATGGTCCATAGCAAGCCTGTCCTTTCCCAGATCAGACCATTATTAACCAAGAAAGGCTGAACAGCACAAACCACAAACCATATGATAATGCATAGAAGCTCATGAAATTTTGCCCAAAACCCTACATTTAGGTGAAAAGTAAGCTTCTAGAGAATGAAATTCAGCAAAGGATGCTCATTAGCAGTCATTCTAGCCACTAAGACAGTCTGTGGACCCTGTGATGAGATAAGGACATCAAGACCACATAAAAATTTGTTGATAGAAAATATCCATTCTAACAGGGCATGGCTGGAAATAGGGTGTGCCCCTTACTTTTTATTCAAGAGGGAAAAATGCATAAGGAACACTCCAATAAAAAGACTTCATGTGGTACAATTTGAATGGTGCTCTGCCTAAGAAGAAAACAAAGCTGCTTCCAAATACTTAGTGCACAATATGTATACACATATTCACACACACACACACACACACACACACACACCCCTACACACCTGTTAATCATCCTGCATTTTGGCCTAGTCAACTGGCTTCTGAAACCTGGTAAACAACCTTTGTTCTAGCCCTTTGAAGATTGTGCAGTGCTTTCTCAGAAAAACATAAAAGGAGAAGAATGAGTTATGCTCCAAAATCATTATTCAGTTGCATGGCCACTTCTGAATCTGGTCACTTCTGAATCCATCCACTCCTGCAAACAGAAGTGGTTGCTTCTTGCCAGCACTTGGCTACACCTGTGAAGCCCATTCCTGGCTCTTACGTGTCTGCAGAAAGGATAGATGACCCTAGGGTTCATCTATGAACAAGCTTCACACCAGATGTCATTTTTGATTAATGAATCTAATACCCCTGTGTCACTTATTTGTAGTTTATACTGTATATCTTTTTTGTTTAAGGAGCAGTTGATTGGGATTATTGCTTTTCTCTTGAAGAATCCTCTAACTTTTCTCAGTAGATCATTATTTCAGAATGAATAGACAGGGTTTTGGTAAAGCCTATCTATTGTGACAGGGTCAAAGAGGTAACAGAAGATGGGGGGAGAATTCTGCTGTATTTTCGAATCATTGGTGAGAGCTCTTCCAAAAGTATAACAACAATACTCCATGCAGAAGGGAGAACTTCAAGGCTATGCATTTTAGGATGCATTCTGCCCCAGATCAGCTTTAAGGCAGTTACAGAGATGGATATTTTGGATTCCCTTAAGATTAAGGAGAGTGAAAACTCTCATAGGGTATATGAAACAGCAAGAAATGCATGGCTCTAGTCAGGCATGTTGGTGCAAGTCTGTAATCCGAGTATGCAGGAGCCTGAGGTAGGAGGATCACCATGAGTTCAAGGCCAGCCTGGGGTAAATAATGAGTTCAGAGTTACTCTGAAGTACATAGTGAGACCCTGTCTCAAAGAAATAAAGGCAGAGAGAGTGAGAAAGAGATAGAGACAGAGAGAGAGAGACAGACAGACAGACAGACACAGAGACAGAGAGAGCATGGCTCTCCCATTTTTCAGGGCACCAGCTTGAAAAGTAAGTGACTTGGCTTGGCAAGGGGTTGTTCAGCCCTTCCTCACTGCTTGCCTTGCCCCACTCCTAAACCCTCAATTGACTGACACAATTTATCTTCCCTGGCTGTCTGAATGCAACCAGACTGTCAGAGTGGCACCCCTCCATCTCCTCTGTAAGCAGAAAAAGCAGCTTCCTGCCAGCACTTGGCCCCACCTGTGAAGCCCATTCATGGCTCTGATGGATCTGCAGAAAAGACATGGAAAGCTAGAGTCATGTACACCTCACACCACATGTCACTTCAAAAGCAGTGACCAGTGCTCTGAGCCCGGCCCGAGTTGAGTGTGTGAACAGCAAGTTCTGCCTGGCCGTGCGGCTTGGGACTTTGCCAAGAGACCAGTAGGAGTTTGTGTCCATCCCCCATTGGCCAAGGACGTTCGGGGCATCCCTGGGGCCCTGCCTACCTGCACCCCACTGACTCACTGGGAGCAGCGAGGCAGAGGCTGCTCCAGACCCGGCTTGGGTCCAGGGCGAGTGCAGCGAACTCCACCTAGCTGTACACCTTGGGATTGGGCAACCAAACCCATAGAAATCTGTGCCCAGCCCCCATCAGCCATGGAGGTTCGGATCCCTGGGGTCCTCCTTACACCCCGCCCCTTCGCACGGAGCACCTGCTCTAGGCCCCACCCATCCACCCAGAGCTGCCCGGCAGCTGCTTCTCTGAGCCTAGCTTGCGTTGGGGGTGTGCACAGCAAATTCCACCTGACTGTGCAGATTGGGACCTGGTCAACAGACAGGTAGGAGTCTACGCCCTTTCACCATTAGCACAGGAAGTTCGGAGCTTCCCTAGCATCCTGCCTGGGCTCTGCACAGACACTGTTCAGCAACAGAACAGCCACAGTGCTAGTCTTGGCTAGAGCTGAAGGTGTGCATTGTGAGTATCACCTAGCCTTGGCACCTCAACTGTGCACATTGCGTTCACCTCCCACAGTGGAATACAAGAAAATGACAAAACAAAAGAGCAAAATGCTATCTTGCACCTCCAGTCCTTCCCAAACAAGACAAAGAGACACAGACACAGAAGAAAATACGAGCCACACAACTGAAACCTCGCAATAATAGCAACTGATGTAAAGAAACAACTCTAGGAAACTTTAAAGGAACTGAGGTTAGAAATGATTTCCCAGGTAAAACAAGAGGTGATAAATGTAATGAAAGAAATGCTAAGCACATCTAAAGAAGATATAGTTGGAAAAATACAGGAACACTGAAAAAGGATGGAAACCTTGAATGAAAAATACATGAAAGAATTAGAATGCATGAAACACATTCAAAGAGATATCCAGGAAATCAAGAAGGCCATCGAAAGCTGGCAAAGCCACCTCAGTGAATGTGAAAATAGAATTTCAGACCTCCAGGACATGATTGCAGCTAGTGAGGAAGAAAGGAAACATCTTTTAAAAATAACAAGGAATCAGGAAATAGCAATTCAGCAGTAGCAAGATGATGCAAAGAAAAACAATATAAGACTAATAGGTGTAAAGGAAAAAGAAGGGAAAACACAAATGATATAAAATCACTATTTAAAGAAGTCATAGATCAAAATTTCCCAAACATGGAAAAGGAAACTGAAATACAGATAAGTGAAGCACATAGAACTCCAACTACCCATAACCAAAATAAATCAACACCGAGACATATAATTATCAGCATTCCAGAAATTCAACATAAGAAGAGAATACTAAAAGCTGTGAGAAAAAAGAAGCAGATCACCTATAAAGGAAAGCCCATCAGAACCACAGCAGACTTCTCAACACAAACAATGAAGTCAAGAAGAGCATGCAGTGAAGTATTTGAAGTCCTAAAGGAAAACAACTTCCAACCCAGACTGATGTATCCTGCAAAACTATCCATCAAAATTGATGGAGGAATAAGAAACTTCCATGACAAAGAGCAGCTGAAGAACTTCATGACCACCAAACCAACCCTGTAAAGAATACTGAAAGATACTCTACATAGACATGAAAATAGCTCTGACATCAAAAACATCAACACAAGAAGAACACCAAGCAGGGCAAACAATTAAGCAGAGGTAAAAGGTAAAGAAACCACTGCAGAAAGATAACATGACTACAACAAGCCAATATATATCAGTTATAACCATTAATATAAGTGGCCTCAATTCACCAATCAAAAGGAACAGACTGGCAGAATGGATCAAGAAACAACATCCTACCATATGCAGTCTACAAGAAACCCATTTAACCCGAAAGGAAATTCATAGACTGAAAGTCAAAGGATGGAAAACAATACTCCATGCAACAGGAACCCAGAAAAAACTAGGAGTAGCTATTCTGTTCACAGGTGATGCGAACTTCAAACAAATAATTGTCAAAAGAGATAAAGAAGGTCACTACATACTGGTTAGGGGAAAACTCCAAGAGGAAGAAATAACAAACTTAAATATATATGCACCAAATGTGGGAGCACACAATTATATAAAACAAATATTAATAGAAATGAAAAATCAAATGAGCAATAACACAATTATAACAGGAGATCTTAACACACCCTTGACTCAAAGAGACAGATCAACTAGACAGAAAATCAGCAAAGAAATAACAGAACTGAATCACACCTGTGAACAAATGGACCTGGTAGATGTCTACAGAGTTTTCCACCAAACAACATCAGAATATACATTATTCTCAGCTTCCATGGTGCATTCTCTAGAATAGACCATATATTGGCTCATGGAACATGGTTAAATAAATGCAAAGGAATTGAACTTATCCCATTCATACTTATCCGATCACAGTGCCATCAAACTGGAAATTAACGACAAAAGAAATTGCAAAAACTTGGTAAACACATGGAAATTAAATACTACACTCCTGAACAATCAGTGCACCACAGAGGAAATTAAAGAAGAAATTAAATAATTTCTACAAGCAAATGAAAATACAAATACAACCTACTTGAACCTGTGGGATGCAATGAAAGCAATCTTCAGAGGGAAGTTTATTGTGGTGAATTTCCACATCCAGAAAATGGAATGAACACAAATAAACAATCTGATGTTACACTTGAAACATCTAGAAAAAGAAGAACAACACCAACCAAAGCCAACAGAAGGGAGAAAATTGTAAAGGTCAGAGCAGAAATTAATGAAATTGAGACTAAGAAAACAATACAAACAATCAACAAATCAAAGAGCTGGTTCTTTGAAAGAATAAATAAAATTGATAAGCTGCCAGCCAACCTTATTAAAAAAAGAAAGAGAAAACTCAAATCCATGCAACAAGGAATGAAACGGGTGAAATCACTACAGACCGTGTGGAAATACAGAAGATCATCAATGCCTATTTCAAAAGTCTTTGTTCTCATAGGTTCGATAACACTGAAGAAATGGACAGATTTCTAGAAACATATCAATTACCAAAACTGGACCAAGAAGATGTAAAACTACTGAATAATCCAATTTCAGTTAATGAAATTGAAAAGGTAATTAGAACATTACCAACCAAGAAAAGTCCAGGTCCTGATGGATTCACAGCTGAGTTCTACAAGAAATTCAAGGAAGACTGAATGCCAACACTCCTCAAACTCTTCAGTGAAATTGAAAGGGAAGGAAGTCTCCCTAAATCATTCCTGGAAGCAAGTATTACCCTAATACCAAAACCAGAGAAAGACCCAACCAAGAAAGAGAACTACAGGCCAATCTCTCTAATGAACATAGATGCAAAAATCCTCAATAAAATACTGGCAAACAGAATCCAGCAAGTC